>VDFB02337457.1:0-21124 GCA_007258455.2 Sequoia sempervirens
GTTTGGGGTTTTTATCTAATGTAGATGTGATGAAAACCTAAAGAAATTATGAGAATACCCCCAAAAATGAGTGATCTATAGAACCACCTTAAGTTTTACACAGGGCAATAAAAGCTCTCAGATCATCCAAAAACAATTTGAATATGCCCAAGTTAATAGTTAATATTAGGGTTTTTACTGTTGTTAAGTATAATGGTACAATAATATTTAGGCCAAAATGTCCAAAATTCACATGACTAACAATATTCAATGAAAAAATACATGCAAAAGCTAGATAAAGATTAGCTTCCTAGACTCCAAATCTTGTTAAATATAAGTTAATTTTTGAAGTTATCTCAACTCTTCCAAACAAAATGGTGAAGACTACATCATTGCAGTAATAACTTAAAATTAGCTCACTATGAGAACCTAAAAAACAAGATCTCTCATGATCTTATTTATTTTTCATAATTGCTA
Organism: Sequoia sempervirens; assembly: GCA_007258455.2. Classification (NCBI taxonomy): domain Eukaryota; kingdom Viridiplantae; phylum Streptophyta; class Pinopsida; order Cupressales; family Cupressaceae; genus Sequoia; species Sequoia sempervirens. Next base: position 457 of record VDFB02337457.1, read on the forward strand.
TGTTTCTCTAGATTATTTAAAGATGTAAGAGAATATAATATTGGTTTTTTGAGAAAAATGCATGCACATTGATTTGCCCCTAAATCTCTTAAAAAATAGGAAAGATATACTAGGTGTAGACACTTAAAAATGTCTCGATGGATCACATTGTCTAAATAACATCATTTTGTCCTAAAACCCATCCTCCTTTCACTTAATTGATTAAATTAGCCTAGCTATTTAATTAATTGCCTCATTTTCATCTACTAATCTAATTGACCTAGTTAGGTTAATTCATCCCCTTTCATGCTAATATTTCATCCTATTAAATTGAATAAATAAAATTATTTAATTTAATCCCTAAAGTCCTCTTATTTAATTAAATAACCCTAAGTTATTTAGTTAAATATCATATCACATCCCCCTTTTCATTAAATCATTTTATTTAATGAATATAATGTAATTCCCCTAATTTGCATAATTGAAACTTTATTTTAATTATCAAATTACTAATTCTCCCACTTGCAAGGGAATATTCCTCCTTTGCACATTCCTCCAAAAGGGGAATATTTCCATGGAATATTATTTCCAATTTTGCACAATTAAACTTTGTTTTAATTTGCAAAATATCTATTTCCTCACCTATGAGAATATTCCAAAGAATATTCCAAAGAATATTCTTTCTCCTCACTCATTGAAAAAATGGAATATTTTTACAAAACTTCATGTGCAAGTTAACTCAGAACTTAATGTGTAAGTTAACTCAAAACTTCTTGTTCAAGTTAACTTGTGACCTCTTGTAAAGGTTAAAAGTGTGTTTGTTTGGATGAATGTAAGCCCTTGATTAAATATGAACTTGCATTTTCAACCCTTGATGATAATCCATGATCCATTCCTCCATCTTTTTTCCTTTTTGGCCATTGATTAGCTTTTTCAATCTTAACTCTTGATTTCTCATTTGCTTTCCTATAAATAGGTAACTATTTGGAGACAAATGGATCCATCTTTTAACAAAAAACTTATGCTGTTAAAATGATTTGCACTTGCACTCACATCTAGCACCATTTTAGCTTTATTTACTTGCATATTAGCTTAGCTTCCATTAATGGCTTCCATGATAACATAGATGCATACATTTAACTTAATTGTTAATTAAGATTTTAATCTTTTGAAGCTTGCATACATTTAGAGTAGATTTGCATACACCTATATTGATCATCTTAGCATCAATCATGTTTTCATACACATCTATAAATGGTTTCATCAATTTTCTTCAATAAAACTAATTGAAACAAGCTCATTATCCAAGGGATTGGGAAAGGGTCACCATTCTACATCAATGCGACACCACTCCCCCAATTTGATAAGTTTCAATGTCTTAGATTAGAGGTTTGTCAAACTTTCATGATTTAGAATGTTAGTTTTAATGGCTTCTTTGTCTTTGTTTATAGTGACTGATCTTATTGGGATTGATGCTTAGTGGGTTGAATATGCCTCGAATTCATATGGATCGGGTGTAGTTAATCTATACTATGACATTGGTCACACTAGGTTATGGTATCATGGCTTTCATACTATGTAAATTTTTTTAATAAGAAAAGAAAATGACCAGTTTCAAATGCCATAGTGATAGCCACAACACTACTTAAGACCAAAGATAAGATGAGCAATGTTGTTTCTCATTAATCAAGAAAGTAAAATGCAATGTAAGAGATTGAGAGATAGAAAAAATAAAGCTTAGAGAGTGCATTTATAGGAAGTTCAAAAGGGGATGAAGTTGAATATATAAGTAGAAACTACTCACACCTTTCACTAATATTAGCCAAAATGAGCCTACTTAATTAAGCTAAACTAGGTGTAGAAAATATCCAAATAAATAAATTAAAAGATATAAAAAATTACACTAACATACATGATGTTGATCATGCCCATATTGTATTTCAATTAATTCTTCTCTAGTTTTATTATCATGTTGATTTGGATTTGATGAGTCCTTTGAATAAAATTTGTTATTTTACAAACCTTGAATCCAATCCTAATTGTGTATCATATTGTTCAAGTGAACCATCAAGTGGGTTGAATAGTATATACCCCAAACACACTTTAAAAGGTGACAACCATGTAGAGGTATTAATTATTTGATTGTATGAGTGTTGTATGTAATTTAAGGACTCATCCTAGGATTTTGGAAGCTTGTTGTAGATTCCGATAAGTTTTAGTAGGGCCCTATTTATAACCTTTGTTTGATCATATTTCTAGATATGAAAAGAAGTGTCCTTAGGATCTTGGTGTCCCTTTTATCCTAAAATTGGACCAAATATTACCAAAAAAATTAGTGTATCTATCTAAAAAATGAACTTGGAATCCAATAATGTAGCCATACATTATCAAAAAATATCTAAGATCTCTTTTTAGCAACTATTTTCTTGCTTTGGGTTAGAATATGTTGGTGTGAATATGGTGTTTTACCTAACTAGTTCACTAGTAGGTCCTATTCACATGTTAATTTTAATTAGGTCTTAGGGACTCTTTCTAGAAGTCTTAGGATTCATGTGATCTTATCTTACCTTATCATGTGATTTAATTTTAGAATACTAGGTTATTTAATAATTGTTCAGGTAGTTATCTCATTATGCAAGATTAAGACACATGTCATGATGTTCTCTAATCCTATCTCACAACCATGCTTTTATAAGAAAGAAATCTCATATACATACATAATCAAGCAAGTTATTATTTCCATTTATTTCTTGTGGAATCTATTTTGGTTTGGAAATTGATGTTGGGGTGTTTGGAGTTCACATTCAAATCCTACATGGTATTATCTAGCTCTAGTGTTGTAGACTCCTAGGATCTGAGGGAAATATTTTGGCTTGAAGAATTTTTTGGGTTTATTTTGGGGTTTCAAGGACCTCATAGTTGAATCTAGGATGTTAGAGAAAGTTAGGATTGGCTTTTGTTTCTTCAAAATTTGATATATAGGTCCAGATCGACAAGGGTTTCAAGTAGGGTGAAGGTTGTCAGATCCATGAGGTACTTGAATATTTAGAGCATTTTGGGAAAAAATAGACCTTTCCATCATATTTGAAAGGTTTGTAAACCTAAATATTTCCTATCACATCATTCGAATTAGACACTTTGTCTTAGGGGTGTCACAACGTTGATAGGTTTAAAATAAGTACATATTCATGCAACATATTCTAGGGTATATTATGTCTCGTAGTACTTGGTCTATGTTTGTAGTACTTTTGTTGGTTTTATCAGTTTGTTATAATTTTCATAGGTTTTATTAAATTAAAAATCATTGTTGAGTTAGTTATTGCATTCTATTTTTTGAAGCCCCTAGTCATGGGGTTAAATTCCCTATGGACATCACCAAGTAGATGGTTTAAATCCTTGGACAACACAACCTTTGGCTCACCTCCCCCATCATATTTTCCCAATGGCATTACCGCTACTGGTGACATTTTGAAAAATAAAATGCTTTGCAATTAGTCATATGGGTGCCTGGGGGCCAATGGCCTATGGGCCCAAACTTGGCCCCCTAATGCCCTAATTGGGAAAATGTTTCTGTAGATACTGAAAAAATGTCCTAAATGGTATCATACACTCAAATCAGGATTACTAACATCATTTCCTCTCGAAAACTAGCTTAATTAATTGAATTAGCCTAGCTAATTAATTAGTTGCATCATTTTTCATTTATTAACTTAATACATTTAATCGGGTTAATTCACCCCCTTTCATGCTAACAATTCATCTCATTAAGTTAAATAGATCATACTATTTAATTTAATTCCCTAAGTCATCTTATTTACTTAAATATCATCTCATTTAATGAATACCACTTTAATTCTTCAAATCCCCTAATTGCATGATTAAACCTTGTTTAATTAACAAATTAAACTAATCTTCCTTCAAAAAAAGGAATATTCCCATGGAATATTCCTTATCCCTTTTTTGCACAATTAAAACTTTCTTTTAATTTGCAAAATATCTTTATCCTTACCCATGAGAATATTCCAAAGAATATTCTCTCTCCTCCAATCATGTCACTTGGCTTCTTGAACAAGCTAAACTTGTGACCTCTTGAGCAAGTCTGCTGGTGACCTGTGTGTGCAGGTCAAAAGTGTGTTTGTTTGGAACAAATATGATCCCTTGATTAAATCTCATCTTGCATTGTCACCCACTGATGAGAATCTATGATCCACGCCTCTTATTTCCTCCATCCTTGACCGTTGATTGATCTGTTTGATATGAATCATCCATTTCTTATTTTCTTTCCTCTAAATAAAACACTGTTTGGAGACAAATGGATCCATATTTCAATTGCAAACTTATGCTGTTGAATTCACTCACACTCACACTCATACTTTACTCACATTTAGCATATTTTAGTTCATTTTTAGTTGCATATTAGCTTTAAGCTTCCATGATAACATAGATGCATACATTTAGCTTATTTTGTTAATTAGGATTTTAATCTTTTTTAAGCTTGCATACATTTAGAGTAGATTTACATACACCCATATCAATAATTTTAGCATAAATCATGTTAAAATAGCTTGCATCATATATTCATTTAGCTTTAAATAATATTTTCATACACATCTATCAATGGTTTCATCAGTTTTCTTCAATAAAAGTGATTGAAACAAGCTCATTATCCAAGGGATTGGGAAAGTGTCACCATTCCACATCAATGCGACACCACTCCCCCAATAGGATAAGTTTCAATGTCTTAGATTAAAGATTTTTCAAGCTTTCATGATTTAGAATGTTATTTTTAATGGCTTCTTTATCTTTGTTTACAGTGAATGATCTTATTGGGATTAATGCTCAGTGGGTTAAATATGCCTCAAATTCGTATGGATCGGGTGTAGTTAACCTACACTGATAATCCTTGGTCACATTCTAGCGCTAAAAGGATGGAAAACCAATAATTTAACTAGTTTCTATCTCAAATTCCAATCGTTTTTCTTTTTGGAGGAAATAGCGATGCCCAAATCAAATACAACAACACATTTGAAGTGTTTCACCATATAGCGATGCTATCTCCATCTAAAACCACAACGCTAATTAAATGCCTTGACACCGATTAAACAAACAACGATGGAAATTTAATATAGATGTATCAAAGATTTCAAATGGTGACACCCCAAATTAACTAGAGCGACACCCGATAAAATTGCTATCGTGCTCTTTATTTTTGTTGTAGAGCAACACCCAAATTCACCAGAGTGACATCGATATGACAAATTGTGACGTTATCATGTGCAAAAATTCCCAACTCTGGTAAGAAGTTTTACAATCATTTTTTTGGCATGTGCTTTAATTTTCTCGATTCGTTAGATGACTAATGCACTTCTAACATTGTTCTGGTTGTTAGACTAACAAGGTTTTGTAGGTTGGATGACATGGAGCTAAAGTGAAGAAGCCTTCTTATCTTGAAATTCTATGATTGTAACAAGCATTTAACACTTTTGGGGAAATTATAACCCAATTTCTTATGCTTTTTTACTTTCTACTATAGGACCTCACTAAATTTCAATTGGATTTAAAACGAACGCTCAAACGGGACTAAAATTTTGTTGAATTCATCTTAGCTTAGGGGTTAAAATTTACAACTGTTTGCTATGTTTTGTGATTTAAATTTTTTTTTATTGAATGCATATGCAATTCTCTCATGCCATTTGGTGACCTTGAGAAATAGAAACATTCCTTAACACTTTGTATAATCACCTACATCTTTCAATTTGGATTAAAATTGATCCCCTTGCGAGTGTGAGAAAAAGGCGTGGTGTGTGTTATCTCCTCATTTCATGCAAACTAGGATGATCAAACTACAAACATACTTCCTTTTTATTATTTATCCTTAGAGGGCCTGCCCCCCCACTTTGAAAGGAGGGAACAACCCAAGCAGTAACCAGCTAAAGCCAAGCTCTTCCAAACCACTATATAAATGTGTGGTTGCAATTAAAATTATGATCAATGGGATGTGGTACATGATAACTCTCCCCCAATATCTTTATGATGTGTAAAGCCCTTGTTCTAAGGGTTAGGAGACCTCTTGACAGAGTTTATCATAGTATACGCTAAATTGGAATCCCTTACCAGGAACCATTGTTTAGAATCCAAAATCCTTAATACTTGGTTGTGAAAGAACGGTCATTCTAAGGTTGCCCCACATTTGTACTATTCATTATTAAAATAGAAAAATCCTTAGGATGTTAGGATCTTTAGGATTTTGAGATTCGGTGGTCCTGAGAAGTGTGTGTTGTGGAGGGGAGTTAGTGTCACCAAATCTCTAACTGTTTACAATGTCTTACTGTTTGGAGAAATCCAAGTGGGGAATCAACAAGTATGGCCATTTCATCCTAGGATTGTAAATGATTGTGAGCCAGTTTAATACTTTTCTCGGTTCCAAAAAATTACAAACAAAAATTCACAATCTTCCTCAAAATTTCAAACCGTTTGGTCTAAGTATGGATACCTTTTTGTCAAAACCTTGATATTACTGCTTGTCGTAAGAATTTATTCTTAGAGACTTTTAAATATTTTGGTTTACATCTCAATCCATATTTTGCAACTATGGCTTGAATTTCATCCTTTTCACAAAATGGACATTGTGAAATTTATGATGTTTTTGACATAGACATTTAGTTTGAAAACTTAATCAAGACAAGTGTTTGTGGTAAAAGGAAACTCACTTAAGCAAGATAAATTAACAAAATTGAACCCCACATGACCATTTGGCATCTGATCACTTTGATTGAACAAGTTGACCTTACACCTGCTACCATACAAGGAAAAAATTACAAACATTGAGTCCAAAATCATTGAGTTCCATTATCAAAATTCATTGAATTATATTGTCAAAATCATTGGGCCCTATTTCCAAAATCGTTTGAGTCCTATTTTGCCAAAATCATTGAGTCCTTAGGGTTTGATCACTTTGGAGGTATAACATGTTTCTCACTACCTTGGTCTTGGAAAACAAAGGTTTACTCTAGGTCAACATTGGGTCAAATATTTCACTCACCCCTCCATCAAATTTTATCCTTCACTTCTCCAAACTTTGCAATTTTTTTGAAAACACCAACCCCTTTTGACTTAAACATCCATCAAACCAACCCGTAACTTAGCTACTTTGTATGTCCACTAACTCATTTGATTGCAAAATCTGATGAAATTTTTTGACGAAAGATGTATAATTTGATGTATTGTCAGGATTTGATGTGTATTTTTCAAATTTTTAAAATTTTATCTCGACGTTTGTCAATTTTGATGAACCTATTTTTTCGTTGAAATTGTGACAAAGAGTTTTCGTCAAAATTTTGACAAACATGTGAAGTCAAAATTGAGACCGATAAATAAAAAGTGAGCTCAACTATTTATTGCGACAACGTTTTGCGATACTTATGACAGTTTGTCGAGAACTAAGGACGATTTTCTTGGGAAAAACAATTTTTTTTTAAGAAGCTATCGCCAGGTTGAGGGTAGTCATTGTCCTTTCCTAGAATTCATTTGTGAAGTCATATTTGTACTTCCAGGTTTGAAAATAATATTTTAAAGCAACATCTCATCAGATTTGATTTTTAGACTTGTGCATTTTCAGAGTTGGATTTTTAGATTTTGTTGTGCAAGTTCAATATTCTGATTTTCTCTTTTGCAGGGGTGGTTGCATGCCAATTTTTTTTGGTGTAAAATATCAGAATTACTAGATTTTGTTACCTATCTATGAATAAAAATTATTGGAGTGTGAGTTTGATATTCTTTGAAGATCTAAATATTCAAGCTTGGTAAAGAAAAATCATGTTAGATAATATTAGTCCAGAACAAAATGAAGAGACACTTGATAGATTGTGGGCTAGATTGAAAAGAAAGTGTGATGGGAAATGTTATTGTCCTTGCAATAATTGTAAGGGCTTAAAGATGAGATGAATTTTAATCACAACAGTTGAGAAACATTGTAGGCAGCATGGTCACGTTGAAGGGGGGCATGATTATCGTCCATTGATAAGTTGTTCATTATATGTGTTTAAATTGATTGAATTTGTAAATGTTTATATCGTTTTAACATTATATATATATATATAAAATCACTTGATCATGATCATTGTTTATTTGTGTCTATCATTATTATAAAGGTGGGGCGCCCTAGGGCACATGATATGGATTATCACGGCCCGAAGAATGTGGTTTTGCAAGTGGACGAACATGGAGCTGTGAATATCGAAGATGAAGTTAATGATCTTATGGAAGAAGATGATCATGCACCAAAAAATACAGTTGAAGATGATGGTACAGATACATTGATCCATGAAACATTTAGTGGCAGAGCTGATCATGATGATCGAGATGACTTTGATGATGTTCATGATTTACCTGTACTTGAGAAGGCATATGAGCCACTTTATGAAGGCTCCCAAACAACTCTTCTCTCTACTATATTATTGTTGTTGAACTTGAAGGTTATGAATGGTTTATCAAACATAGCAATCTCACGGATGTTAAGGTGTGTCATTTATGTCATTTTTTTTCATCTATTTTAATTGTTTTTAGTTTATCACTAGTAAATAAAGGATGAAATATGTACCATTAGTATTCTTTATATTAACAAATTATTTTTTGTTGTAGATTAATTGGTGAACTTTTGTTACCACCATCAAATATTTTACCTTGCTCATACCAAGATTTATCTGGCATTATGAAAGATATTAGAATGGAGTATCAAGCAATAGATGCATTCCCCAATGATCATATTATATATCATAAACTACATCAATTTGCAACATAATTCCTAGAATGTCATATCAGTAGATATCAAACAAATCAACTAACAAAAAAGGTGCCTAACAAGATTCTTCGTTATATTCCCATTATTCCACGTATGCAACGATTATTTAGGTGCGAAAGCTTAGTGCAATTTATGGATTACCATGCATGGAATAGAAGTGGAGATGACATTCTTCAAATTCCTACAGATGGTTATGCATTTAGGGACATGGAGGAAAAATGGCCACACTTTAAAGAAGAACCTCGTAATCTTAGGCTTTCATTGGGAGCGGACGGTGTCAATCCATTTAGAGAGTTGAGATCTATTTACTCAGTGTGGCCTATTTTTGTTATCAACAATAGCATTCCTCCATGGATGTCAATAAAGAGGGAGCACATAATGTTGTCAATGATTGTTCAAGGTATTTGTTTAAATCAATTTTCTTTAATGTAGTAGCATCTCATTTGTCTTATTTGTTGCATAATGACTTATATTTTTTCATTCAATAGTCATGTACATTAATTTATATATATTGCAGTAAAATGGTTATAATAATTATGTAATATTTATGTTCATTCAACTAGGTAAGTACCAAGTTAAAGATATGAATGTATATATCAAGCCTCTTATCGACAGTTACTAAAGTTATGGAATGGCGTCACTATGTATGACGTCTCTAGACCAATAGGACAAAGACAATTTCAATTCCATGCAATGCTTGTATGGACAATTCATGATGCCCCAGGGCTAACACATTTTTGTGGTATGTTATAACATTTATTTGCACTTTAACAATATTTAATTTTATGAAGTAGATATGCATGTTTTAAATAATCTATTCATTATATATAATTATAAAATTGACATATTTAATCCAATTATATATGATCTTGCAGGTCTTCAAACAAAGGGAAAATTTGCATGTCCAATTTGTGGTCCAAAGATGAAATCTCGTTGTTCAACACGTTTAGGAAAGCAGGTGTTTGATGAGTATAGGCACTTCCTCCATAGAAATCATAAGTATCGAACTATTGAAAAACATTTTTTCAATGGGAAAGAAGAGACTACATCAAAACCACGAAGAATGACACCTCGCCTATGGAAGTTGGAATATAATAGAATTAATCATCAAGGTTATACATCGATCAAATTGTTTATCTATCATATATGATATGTTTTGAATATATATTTTTATATTGTGTTGTGTTTACTCATGCTATAATTGACAATGATTGTTGTTGTTAATTTGTTTAACTTATATGCTTCATGAAGGTCATCAAGGCATTAATGGCCGACTTCCACAGGGACTAAAAATTTATCCTAGACAATTTAGTAGGTTACCGTACTATGAGTAGCTGCAAATTGTGCATTTGTTTGATACAATGCATATCGGAAAGAATATAACATAAACGTTATGGAAAATATTGGATGGAAGGCATGACAAAGAAAAAATTGTCAAAATTTGTAGTGACATTCAGGAAGCCAATCATGCAATGAAAAATGTCATTCAATTAAATAGTGATGGAGACCAAATTAATATAAGTGCCCTTCCTTGGTTATTAACGGAGCAGAAAGCAATGCTATAAAAGAAGTCATACAAAAAAATTCATTTCCCATAGGATTTACTGCTAACATAAACAATATAATAACAAAGAAAGGTGAATTTGGGTCAGGGATGAAAACACATGAATACCTTCATTAAGGTAATTATTCTGGTATATTATATACACTCGTAAATGATACTTTTCATTATTATTTTATATTGTTGCAGTACATTCCACCTCTATCTCTCCTAGACAACTTCGACAACAATATCAAGCAAGTTATATATGATCTTGGAAAATACATGAGGTAAGTAGCAATATTTGTTCAATTTTTTGTATAGATCTTATAATTGCCATTTTTTTTACTAGTTATGTAATATACTGTATATTTTTGTTAAATCTTTTTAATATATTTGCGCCTTGAATCATTTGTAGATGGTTGTCATCTAAAGAAATCCATAAATAAGATATAAATAATTGGAAGAGAAAAATTCCTTGTCTAATGTGTGAAATGCAAAAGTGTCTACCTTCGACATTTTTCAATGCACAAGAACACTACCTCATACACCAGGTTGAGGAGATTGAATTGTGTGGACCTGTACACACAAGGTCATTGTGGATGGTTGAGAGGCACTTGAAATTTTTGAAGGGTTTGGTTAGACAAAGAGCACATCCTGAGGGTTCTATGGTGGAGGGATATATGATATACCAAACCATGGTGTACATTAGTGAATATCTTCCTAAGTTTGCAGCAAAGATCCACGTAGATCGCATTTGGGATCCCAACTCCATTAACAAATTCGAAGGGGAGTACTTGATGGGGAAAGGTAGATAGAGGAAAGTGAAAGGTAATTATAAGATGGTTATGGAGATTAATTGGAATACATTTTACATATGGTTTTTATGTATATTGTACTTATTTAATTATTAATCTTCAATATGCATCAATTATAAATTCAGGTCGTATACCGTGGTATTTAACTAATTATACGTCGTTTGTGAATTTCATTTTTTTTTGATACAGTTGGCCGAGAGTGGGATGCACTTCATTTGTACATTGTAAAAAATCTTGATTGGATGACGGTATGGATTGAACGATGTCAACAATTTGGTTGCTCATTAACATGGGAAGGTGTGGCTTCATAGGTTAAAGAAGCTCATTGTAATAGAGATTCCAATGTTACACAAAGGGAAATTGATTTAGCATATGGTTTAAGAGATAAACAGGGATGTATAAATATATTAATCACCCATATTATTTAATTATTTTCAATTATATTGATGTATATATATGTTGAGATTGTTTTCTTTGCATACATTCGAAGAATAAATATGTTTATCAATGACAATTGCAATAATTTTTACATGTTTGACATATTGTAGGTGAAACACCACAAGGCTATGTGGTGCAATGGTCATAAATTTTGAATCAAAAGTTGGATGACACGAAAACTTGTGATTCTAGGTATAACTGCAGTTTTTCAGATGACTAATGTTTCATCTAGAAGTGATATACATCCAGAAGTCTCAGAAAATTGATACTATGGGATTTTTGGATGATATACTTGAGTGTGACTTTAAGTCCTTCAAATTAATTTTGTTCTTCGTCCTATGGTACAGATTCGATTGAATGAAAATGATCACGAAGAACTGTTATTGAACATGATAATGGATTTATCATGGTTAATACAAGGTCGATCGAGCAAGCTGGAAATGAGCCCTATGTTCTTCCAAGCCAATGTGAGTAGGTATTTTACTCAGAGGTTCTAGGTAAACCGGGTTGGTCATTTATTGTTAGACATGATCCAAGAGGAAGGCCAGTAAAGTATAATATGGTGGAAATGGAAGATACTGAAGATGTAGAAGATGATGATCAGGATCAACAGTTAGTTGATGATGTCCCTGACGAAGATGTCGAAGAGGAGTAATTGGATCATGATGATGTAGGAGTTAATTTTCATGAAGATGATATCCATGTGGATGATGATATTATCGAAACTGATATCATTGATGATGATGATGATATGGACAATCCTTACAATGTTGAATATGGATTGGATGATACAGACAAAGAGTTGGAAGAAGAAGATGATCAATGACATTGAAATGTATGAGTTATGCGATTATATTATCTATTTGATATTAATTTATTGATAGAATTATATTTGAATGATGTGGTTACGTAATTAATTCATGATTTTTTTAATTTTAATTCCATTACATAATTAATTTAATGATGTACTTTTTAATGTTTGAAAGGTCAAAAAATTAAAACAGTTCAATAGTGATGTTAACAACCTTGAAATTAGTGTGTTTTATGTTTCATCTGATCATAAAAGATTAAAAAGTGAGTTTTAGAGGTGGTTGTTCAGTGGTTGAGGTGTAAAGGCCTTTAAAAGGCATAAAGTGATCATTGTAATGGTTGTTGACGGTTGAGGATTTAAAATACAAGCTCTTGACATTCGAAAATCTATGTTTTCTTCAAAATTTCTGTATTTTTCTTGTTATGCAGCACTGTATGGTCACATGCAACCATATTTTGATGTGAAATCAATTCCATGTCATGAAGATATGTGTTAGCTTTGATTTGAATTTGATTTGAGGGCTTAAGGCATCGATTTGAGTTAGAAAGCTTCATTTCTTAGCATACAACCCGGTTACCTTGTTTTTGAGGGTTGTGTAGTCCAAACATGATATAAAGGGGCTCTTACGCTTTTTGTGATTATTGTAGCTTGTGTAAGAGGTCCCATAGATACTGTTGTAATTTTAGGATGCATGAATAGGGCATAGGATGCATAAATATGTATGAATGTATGTATTTGTATTTTTAAATGTAAATGTAAATGCAATTACTAGATGCTCTCCTAGAACAATAAATGCAACATATCATTAAAGAAATATATATTTATGTATATAAATGTGTATTTCTAAATGCAAGTGTAAATGCAAATAGCATATGGTTTTGTAGTGTTATAGAGTGTACAATCAATTGTAGGAGAAGAAAGCATGGTAGAATGATTGAATCCAAATTAGAAAGAAGTTGGAGTGAACTTGGATTTTCTATGTTGAAGCATCAAATAATGCCTTGAGAATATTTGGATTAATTAAAAAAATTGCTTTGGTAGACTATAAAATTTTGAAACCAAGGAAAAAATGTAACAAATCTAAGTCAACCATCTTAAAATGCCTCACTAAGTATACTTCCAAATCATGAATCTACTTGGTGTAAGACCCCATAGTTATTCAATTATCAACATAGAGTATAAAACTCAAGAATTTCCTATCTATTATTTGAGTGTAGACTATAGGGTCACGATGAATCCATATAAAACTAGAATTGATGAGAAACATTTTGATCTTTTCATACAAATCTCAAGGATCCTATTTTAATATACACAATGATTTTTCAATGTTGACACAAAGTTGGAGTTATCACTATTGATAAAATCTAGAGTTTAAAATATGTAAAATTCTTCCTATAAGTCTCCATACAAGAAGGCACTTTTGACATCTATTTATGGACTTCAAATCTCTATGTTGCAAACAAGGAGAGTACAAGCCTAATGGAATTCATCTTAGATATTAGAGAAAAAGGTGCCAGTTATGTGTTAGCTTTGATTTGAATATGATTTGAGAGCTTAAAGCGTTGATTTGAGATAGAAAGCATCATTTATTTGCATACAACCCAGTTACCCTATTTTTGAGGGTTTTGTAGTCCAAACATGATATAAAGGGGCTCTTACACTTTTTGTGATTACTGTAGCTTGTGTAAGAGGTCCCATGGATATTTTTGTAACTGTAGGATACATGAATAGGGCGTAGGATGCATAAATATGTATGTATGTATGTATTTGTATTTTGAAATGTAAATGTAAATGCAATTACTAGATGCTTTCCTAGAACAATAAATGCAACATATTATTAAAGAAATCTATATTTATGTATATAAATGTGTATTTCTAAATGCAAGTGTAAATGCAAATAGCATATGGTTTTGTAGTGTTATAGACACAACGTATCCATAAATTAATGTAATTTAAATTCTAAAGTCTTCAACACATATAATATGAAATCGATCAAACTATTAAACTACATGAGAAATAAATGAAAATAGTAAATGCATATGTATGTGTATTTGTAAATGTAAGTGTAAAATAAATAAGAATAATGAAAATTATAAAAGAATACAAGGGGAGACCAGTTCCTCATTGGGTATATGGAGTCTAATGAATATCTGCAAATGTGGATTTCAATAATGGCAATAATTCAAACTATCAGGGATAGAAATTGTTTACAACTTGTGTAAACGTGCAAGTGAATAATTGACAAAATCTTCTTAAGATAGAATGACAATTCTATTTATGTGATTCTTCTTATTAATCCAACTAGCACTTCCCAATTGTTGTGATTGATTAAAATATTTTAATCCCTACTTGAGAGAACCGAATAACCAGATCACACATATATAGCAAATATACAATGATAAACTGAGTATAAACTTGTTATATCAATTTAAAAAATAGAGAAGCATTATAATGGAGACATTCAAATAACTGCAGAAATTTAACAAACAACTGATACAAAAATATTAGTCCATAACTTAGATATCTTCATTTACTCCATCAAAATACATGCATCTGAGTCTCTGTATATGAAAGCATTTTGCTAGAAAGCTATCTACTGAATATCTCCTAATGCCTATATCTATTGCATTACTATGGAACAAATATAAATACATCAAAACTTGGAAGGGACATGTCCCTTCACAATTGTTCTATTTTACTTAACTAATTAAAACAAGAGATTAGGCTCTATTTAGCCATAGATGAAAATTTGATAAATGATCTAGATAATCTTGCCGTTCATGAGTATCGACATCTCCTAATGCATTCCTGGCCGATATTTCCACCTTTATCATCCTTTAGTTGTGTTCGCAGCTCTCATCCAATGTCGAATCCTTCCCTGTAGCATTTTCCAGAATTCCCTGCAGCATCAATTCACATTCTTCGATCCACTTGGCTTTCTCTTTCAAATTTTCTCCATCTTCAAATAGTCTAGGCAGTTCCATATTCATGGCCTCCATTAGCCCCTTTTAAATGCTTCTTGGGTTCCTCCCGTAATAGTCCCGTGTCTCTTTATAATTTTAGTTTTCCATACCAATGGCCACAACATCAAGAACATCTTTCATTTAATTCTCGGGGCACTACTATTCTTCCATCAGTCTCTGTAGCATTATTTCTGCCTATTACATGGGTTCTTTGAATACTCCATACATGGCTTATTCAACCAAATCGTTAAGTTGGCTTGCCTTTTTTTGATTATTGCAGCGAGTGTATCATATTTACCTTGTGAATATGCAGTTGACTCCTCCCAATGATCTTTTACCTCATGTGAGCTTTCACCATGTATTATTAATTTAGGAGGTCCCATTATGACTCCTAGCATGTCCTTCAAATGATCATTTTCTCTCATGATCCTTTCATTATTCATTTTGTACATTTCCTTTTCTTTTATCAACATTTGTATTTGGGCTTTATTTAGTTTTCCCACATTAATCCCAATGTCTATAGTCACCACAAGATCTACCTCTCGAACCTTTAGAGTCATGACATGTCCAAATGCTCTTAAGTATCAATCACTAGGTAGATTTCTATGGGAATTGGATACAAGGCCCATATCACTTAGGTGATCCTTCATCGGGTTTGTTTGGATTCAACATATATTTACTGTCACACCCCTCCAAACTAAAACTGTTTTAGCACTGTATCCTTTAAAGCTACTCAGGCACCAGTGCAGGTTAATCGAGGCCTTGAGAGAATCATAACTCAGGCATCTGTGTTTCCTTCCTTTTTTTTTTAGGGGTCATATTAGCCATTTCTCTATCACATTTAATTTCAAATTATTTTAGTAAGTGCTCTCCTATTTAGCAGTGTAATATATCAACTATCTCTCCCATATGTGTACCCTTTTTAGCCCATGAAGGTCAAGATTTTGAAGGAATTACAAATTCATTATCTTCTAAATGGCCTATACCCATATGCGAATTGTCTATATTGTGGATCACCAACCTTAGTTCTCTAGGAGGTAGATTTAAATCAGTTTTAATCTGGAAATCCTACTGGGTAGGTCTCGTGGCATATCTTTTCCAATTTTCTCATCTCCAGAAAAAGGGAACACTGTATCCAACAACCCTTGGTTGTATTCCTCCACCACTCTCTCTGCTTCCTCTACCTCCAAATTTCTAATCATGTCATCAAACTAATAAGGCACACAATCATATCATCCAAAGTTTATCCTTTGTTTGGAAAAATTGATATATTCCTCGAGATCAGAACCTTCTCTTGGTGGATCCTTATTCATATTATACTGCATTAATTTTTCAAGGATCAAATCATATCCTTCCTTTGCAAGCACAATAAAATCACCAAAGAACAGAGTACTAGGCATATATTCCTATTTTCTGAATGAGCCAAAATTCATGAAACTGGAAAAATCCATTTGTCTTACAATTTCCAAATATGGAATCCTATCTGGGACTGTTTTAGGAAAATTGAATGGAGAATCCTCAAAACCAAACACCCTTACTAGAGTAGCATCTTCAAAGCAATACCAGTTTGCCCAATTGTGATCAATTGGTCCATTAAAGTCCTTAGGTCTAAGGAAGCATTTTATTTCATCAAACAATGAGTGCGCACAAGGATGACTGTAGAATTCATATACTGGCTATACAAAATATTCTTCAAAACACAAGAAACTAGAATTAGCAAACCTACTGTCCCAAATGGCAGTCCACAATTGAATGGGTAACAATTTTCCCTCTTTATCAAACTGTGAAACCTTCAACTTTTCTGGCCAAATCCCTAACTCTTGTCCAAAGTACAATCCTAGATGCATTAAAAGAGAATAATGCCTAAGGTGTAGAACATGGGATTTATTCTTGATATCCACCAATGCTAAGTCGAGCTCCTTGGAGAAAAATGAAGCATAGTCGAATAACCTAGAATTATGACATTGAATGTTAGCTGTAATTACCATGGGAACAATGAACATATACTCAAGAACTTCCATACCCAACACTTGTCCTACCAAGAAATAGGTATATCTCGTATAGGGCTCAAATAAGTCCACATGGAATGGAGGCCCATCGCCATCGTCAAGTGGGACAGTTTTACCATCTTGTTTAATTCTATGTAAGGGAAATCTCCAACCCTTGTAAGTGGTGTCCATTCTCCAAAACTCCTTTTCCAACTCTTCATTCACAATTTTCTCATTACACCCCACCCTTAAAACCTCTCCACATATTAGAGCTCTGATATGTATACAGGTAGTTTTCCCATATGGTTTTGCATATATCCTTGAGTTTTGAGTGCATGAGTGGGTGGCCAACAATTTTACTGAAGTTTGTATATTAGAAAAGAGAGCATTGAGGGAAGAACCATTTTTCCCAAGTTAGATGCATATTTACAAGTAGATGATCTCTTAGTTGAAAGTTGAATCCTAAAACTGATTCATAGCCTCTTATTGGGTGAAATGTCCTTCCTAGCCTTTGCCTTGTCATCCAGTTATCCATGCCTCGGGTTTGGGAGGCCTACCTCCTGGACCTGGGAGCCGGTGATTTGATGAGTAGTCCCTAATTCAGCTTTTGTTTGGTACACCCTCAGAGTTAGATTCCAAACTCAACTTTCCTAGCCTCTCTTGGGTGTTGCTCAGCACTGTTTCTACCTCAGCTTCCCACAGGGTTGTTCGCCTCTGTCATTGGGGTTAACATTTGTCCACATTATACATACAGAGTCACCCCCAAAATCAGTTTGGTTCGGTGTTTCTTCATCATTTGCTTTTAGTATAAGCTATTGCAGTTTGGTGGTTCAATAGATGTTATAGGTCTTTGCCGGAACTTTTCTTTTGGTCTTAGATCATGTTGCTCTCTTTGGTATCTTTATTGAAGGTACAGGGTTGGGTGAACATTTAGAGTTTACATCGGGTGGCACATGTCTCATTGCGTCTGTTCCCAATGCTCTGTTGGTGAAGAAATGATGGTCATGGGTAAAACTTCATCGTGGACTCTTGTGATGACCATGAAGCCAGCTACTTCAGGTGGGAGATCGTGATCCATTTGGCACATGATAAGAAATGTCTCGATGGTTTCATGCTTATGGAGTGAATTCCGTTGGCAAGATAGAGCCAATGTCACACCGATCTAACCTCTTCGGGAGTTTTAAATAGACCTACACCATGTCATCACGAAGACTCTTGGTGATGACCACCGAAGCCAACCCATCGGTGAGAGATCAATCATCGACACAGGATAGAAAACTCACTCTGATAGTCTATGTCTTGCCAATGACTTCCTTTGGCAAGACAGATCCAATGTCACACTGATCTTACCTCTTCAAGAGTTTTAAATAGACCTACACCATGTCATCACAGAGACTCTTAGTGAAGACCACCGAAGCCAACCCATCGGTGAGAGATCAATCATCGACACAAGATAGAAAACTCACTTCGATAGTCCATGTCTTGACAATGACTTCCGTTGGCAAGACAAATCCAATGTCACACTGATCTAACCTCTGTGAGAGTTTTAAATAGACCGACACCATGTCATCACATAGAATCTTGGTGATGACCACCGAAGCCAACCCATTGGTTAGAATCAATCATTAGCATAGGATAGAAAACTCACTCTGATAGTCCATGTCTTGTCAATGATTTCCGTCGGCAAGACAGATCCAATGTCACACTGATGACTTGTCTTGCTGATAGATTCCCTTCATCGATGAGACCATAATCTAATAGCCTGGATATGTCTTCTTTAGTAATCCTCACTTTGAACATAAGTGTAGGTGATCTTCGAATTTACCCATTGTCACATCAAATGTTCTATCGAAAATACAATTCAAAATTTGGGCGATCATTCTATTGAGGATTGACTAACATTCATTAAACATTCTTTTGGTCGGGGAGACATTATGCCGATATCACATAATCTATCCATCTGATTCACATAAATGTCGCCAAGAGTCACCCTGATGACTATCTTGATCTTTTTGTGTCTTCATCGGAAAGACATGGTGTATCACTAAGACATTCAGTAATTTACTCGATGTTATAAGTCTCCCCAATGATTATTCCTTTGATCCCATGTTGCCAAGACTCCTTCCAATACAATTCCTTGTGCTTTGATCGGTGAGACAAGAGAGGTTTCTTTCCAATGGAACTTCATCAGTGAGACCTATATGCTTGGTATGACCTTTTCATTTCACCCTAGTGGAACTTGTCTTGCCAACAAAAATTTTTATCGATGAGACCGTAGACCGTGTTATCCTGATGTGTATCTTCTTATGTAATACGATCGATGTGACATTTCTGTTCTTTCACTGATATGATGAAAATGAGAATATAATGATTTATGAATCGGAGAGACCTTGCACAAATTCTTTCCGATATGGGTTATTTGAATACTAGATTTTGGAGGTTTTTCATGATATCAAATCATCAAGAATGATGTGATCATATGTGACTATGATGGATTATACTCAAGATACAGTTTTCTTTAGGGAATCAATGAGTGCAAAATCACTGTAAAATTTGAAAAATCACTTGTAATTGCCCTTGAAGTATGTTTAATAACTCCAAAATGGGTGTCTAAAACCCTTAAGGGTTTCTCTGGTGTTTTGGGAAATTTTTGAGTTATTGGGAAAAAAACTAGGTTTGCATTGTTACAAGGATTCAAGGAGTCAAAGTGTGAAATCTGACTTTTGTTCTTTGTCAGGCTTTGGGAGTTGTTTGGATTTTTTAAATTGGACATTCTAAAATTGTTGGAAGCCTCTTAAAGGTAGGTTGATAGGTTGGTTGAGTTGAACCTACTAGGTCTAAATCAGGTAGTTGTTATTGCTAAGGTGGATCACTCCTTTCTGTAAAGGCCATACACTTATGATTGGGTCAAGTGTTCTTTTCTTTAGAAAAATCCTATTGCCTTTTTGATAGGTTATGATTTGATTAGATGGGTTATGAAGCACTTATTTCAAACAAATATGGCTATGAAAGAAGTATATTGGCATGAAATTAAATATGATTTGTATTCCAACGTAAAAACTACAAAGAATAGAAACAATTCTTTCAACACAAACTATTATGTAGTAGTCAATTAAAATGAAAAAGCTTACTCTATATTAGTTAGGATACACAACTAAGAAAATGATCTAAAGTGACTTATTTATCCTAGAGGAACTAAGTATATAGTATGAGAAGAAAATCAACAAACCCACAACTACCCCTATTTTGAAGGAGTTTAGTTTTCTCCCCTTCCTGATCTCACTAATATTCTCTAATTATTTTAAAGAGACGAAGTGTCATAACACAAATT
>VDFB02337458.1:0-15836 GCA_007258455.2 Sequoia sempervirens
TTTTCTCGAAAAAATTTTGAGACATGGGTTTTGTAGGTGCCTGTGTGCTAAGTAGACCGAGAATGTTAGTTTTTGAAAAAGGTATTTTTTTCAAAAACCCTAAAAATTGGAGGCAGTAAGGTAATTTTTCTAGAAAAGTTAGGGATGTGGGTTTTGTGGCCAATTCTGTGTTGAATGAACCCAATTGTTAGATTTATGGAAAAATTGAGTTTTCTTGAACATGTAAGAAACCCTAGGCGAGGAAGCTAAAGAAGCTATGGGTAAAATTTCCAATCTTGGAGAAGATTGAAAAAGAAGAGAACCTCGAACACTAGAAGGTAAAGATTATGAACTACTGCCTTTGAAAAATGATGTCTGGAGATATGGAGTCTAGAAAATTGTTCCTTTGTGCAACTTGATCTTGAAAACACGAAGAACGTTGAAAACCCCTTTCATTTGATCCTTCAAATGCCGTATAGAATATAATTTTGTGTTTGGCATTTGGATTCAACCTGCAAGAATAATGGAAAAGGACGCTGAAATGCTTGAAAAATAGACTTTAAAGGTGAAAGCATCAGTTAACTCATGGATTCCCTAATTTAGGGGTCATCTGACATGATTAGCTGTTAACTACAAGAATCCCCCCAAAATTTGGGCGACTAAGACATGAGAAGTCTTCAAAATCTGTAACTAGAGTTGACTTTGATGCCACCTTGCTAGTGAGAATATTTTTGAATATTTTCAAAATTTATTTGATAAACCACCTCCATTTGACCCTTGATTACAGATGTCTGATTGATCCTAAGGTTTGGCTAACAAATTCATTGTAGAGCATGATCAAATCTAAGGAGATTTTCTTAGAAGTTGCAAACCCTGAAAACTAATTTTGGTGGATTGCATTCTTGGGCACCTTCTTGAGATAAGGTGCTTTTGTTTGCCAGTGTAACCAATTTTCAGATGATTTCCAATTTCTTCAATTTAACCCCCCATGCTTCGATTTGTAGTTGTCAGTGATTGATGATTCTTGCAAGCTAGATGTTGAATCCATTTCGAAGCTAGAAAAATCTTGGAAAGGATGACTAGCTTCACAAGCTTTGAAAACTATTTTAGGAGGCTCAAATTCCTAGGCAACCTTGGCCTACAAGGGCACTTTTGCGCTTTTGAGAAACTATTTTCACTTCATAACCCTTGACGAAATGCCCTAGTTTGGTCTTCATTGTTGGATGTTTGACTGCTCCGATGAATCTGCTGACGGAATTGTCACAAAGCCTAATCAAAATTGAGAAAGACTTCTTGGGAGTTGTGAAACATGAAAGCTACATTTGATGCTCCAAAAATTTGGGGGTCTTTTGCTAGCAAAGTGCTTTTCTACTCAATGTTAGCCAATTTTCATGGTTTTCAACTTTTCCTTCATTTTTGGGTGTCTGTTCCATCTTCATTTGTCCTTGTTCGACAGGTCTTCTAAGCTAGCAGATGGATTCATTGCGGAGCTAGGCTGAAAGCGGGATGAATTACTTGGAGGTTGCACACTTTGAAAATAATTTTGAGTGCTTTAATTTTTGGGAACCCCTGGCCTACATGGGCACTTTTCCTTGTTGGACTCAGTCAATTTTGAGTTTGCTAACTTTCAGAATTTTTGATTTGATCTTCATTTGTGAGCATTTGACCACTCTCATGAACTAGATGTTGGATTCATCGTGAGGCTGGAAGAATTTTGAGGATCCATCTCTAGTGTTAGAATATTGTTTGCATTTTTCAACTTTTGAAATTCCCCTCTGTCATTTGCCATTTTTTGAGCATCTTTCACCATAGATTCTTTTGTGAAGCATTTGAAGCTTAGATTTTGACACCTGGTACTAGCCATCCTCCATTGATGACCTCAAAGGTCCTAACTTTTCTTCTAAAAAGGTGAAATAGACCCACTCGAGCAAAACTAGATTTTTCATGATTCTTACTGGTCCAGTGTGATCATGATGAAGAATAAACCAATCAAAATCATTTTGAGCCATTTCTAGAAAGATCCCATTTTTAGGGTTTTTTCTAAAAATAGGGGCCTAAAACTCTAATTTCAAAATTTTCAAAATTTTGCAAGTATCCTCTAGATAATAAACCCAAAAAAATCCCATGATCCATTTGTCATTCAAAAATTTCTAAGAATAAAAAATTATCATTTTTAGAGACTTTGACCTTTGTTGACTTTCGAAGATAATTTCACAAGATTTTGACCATTTTTAACAAAATGCCTTAATGAAGCAAAAAAATTATTTTGGGTACAGCAAACTTGAATCCTCAATATCCTTAGAACCCGACACTTCTTCCTTTGAATGTCCCCCTTCACCCAAACTATTAGGAACATACTTAGAAGAAGAAGTACCAATCTCATTCTTGGCAACCCTCTTCCCTTTTTTCTTCTCAAAATCCACAGGAATATCCATTTTCTTGTCATCAAAATTTTTGTTTTTCTTACTAGCATCCAAACCCTTGGACATAGCTAAAGCAAGACAGGTTGACCTACGAACAACAGGGGTAAAGGAACTGCTTTCTGGGCTAATATCTTGATCATCTATAATTGTTATTGTGACATTTTCAAAGTCAATTTCTTTTATCAGCAACTTTCTTTTCTTATTGGCGACTAAAGCAAGGGGAGCAATATTGCATTTTTTAGGGGCAATTTTAAGGAGCGTCGTCTAAGAGGGGTCCACAACTTTAGGAGAAGGGTTCATGCTAGTTTTTTATTTTTTTCTCAGGGGAGTGCGGTCGGCTTTCCAACAGTTCAATTTTAACTAAGCTTTTAGGGGTTGAGTTGCGCTCAATCAAATTATGAAAGGTGTTCATTTGCAGGGTGGTAGCAAGGACATACTTGCAGATAGCTCTAATCAAGCCTTGATGCAGGGTTAAGTTAGCAACATGAGTCAAGCTCTACTTTAGTGACAAGAGGAGGAAAAAAGAAAGGTTTAACTTTTTCCAAGTGCCTAATGTGTTTTAGGATGGGGAAATGATACCCATGCATCGACTGGAAGTGACCTTCTCAAGTTAAATATTTCATAACTAAATCATAGACATTGTGATAGGGAGGCGGGAGCAACAACCTAGAGTAGCCATTCTAAAATCTATGTGCTTTTCTTTGACTTCAAATTTTTTATCAATATAGGTCTAGTAATTCCTTGTACTCACCTTGGCAATATTCTTCCCTTCATAACTGAGACCTGTCACTTTGGTTATCAAATTAGCATCCATAATGAAATGGAGCCCACCCAAATCGACCTCACCATCCTTCCATGCATTGGAAAACTTGTAGTTAAGCTCCTCATTATATCCCTCCATAGCTTCAAATTATGGGGTAAAGCCAACACGTTTAAAGACACTCCATAGCTCAGCATTCTACCTCAAGGAATCGTGTTTGCTTGGCTTCATTCTCTTTGTAGCACCTCCCATCACTTCTTCCTTGGTAATATAATCCTTATGCAGAAGTACATAATCCACACTAAGACCCTTCTCATCCTCCACATAAATTGGAGTTCAAACTTTTCAACCTTGATAGTAACTTGGTGTTTTTCATTTGGAGAAGTGACGGCTCGAAAATATTGGCAATAATTTTTAAAAAATGATGTTGTTCACACATAAATAATGCACACCTTCCAAACCAGCCTTTGTTGGAAATGACAACATCCCTGCCATTAAGACACACTTTTTTCTTGATTATCCTCCAATCTGTCATCGCTAACATATGCGAAAATGTCCCGTCGATAATCCTTAGCAATATTTTTAGGGGTTTGAGCGGTTAGCATCATTACCTAACACATAAAAATCTCCTTTCCTTTTTTATTATTACATGAGGCTTCAAAAAAATCATTTATTTCCATCTTGTTTCTTTTATACTGCTAAAGATTTATCTCACTCCTGTCATTATTAGAGTACCTCAAATCCCTATTCCACAAGTTACCCATCATCACTATGAATAGGGTAAGAAACCTAACAATTGGGTGCATTCCATGTGTTTGTATTAAACTTAACCCTAAGAAATAAATGGCCTATTTGCAATACTTTAGAACTACAACGCTAGGATTCTAGAACTGACTTACAATTTTGTAATATTTTATAGGACTCTACATTGATCCCACAAATCTAAGGTCGTTAAATTTTTAGACCAAGACACCTGATTAAACTAGGTTTTATAAAATGATTTCACATCCATAAGCATAATTAAAGTATATCAAATATGCTTGGGATCTCATGAATGTGAGAATGTACGAATTGGAGTTGGCCACGTTTTCCCATATTGGTTCTAATAAAATTTGATGGTTAAACCCAAAATAAATCTTGTCTTACAGACCATCTCAATGAATTTTCAAAAATGGAAAGGAACAATTAAAGAATGCATCACAATAATCAATGCAAGAACACCAAATTTATGTGGAAAACCATTGAAGGGGAAAAACCATGGTTAGGATTAACTCACAATATATCATAATTGGTTACAATACATTACAAGAGGCTCACTGCCTAGAGGATTCACTCCAAAAAATAGGAGGGATCACTACCCAAGGAATTTTTTTCTTCCAGAATTACAAAAGATATAGAAAAGAGTGGCTCACTACCAAATTTTGAACTACTATCAATGCATCTGCAATATGCCAAATAAATAGTTCCAGTTAGGCTCAGTAAACTAACTTTACACACTTAATTCTTCACCAATAACGCCTTTTGTACTTCACACTCTTGCTCATCCACATCTACATCATCATAACCTTAATGAATTGACATTATATATATGTATATATTCCACAAATAATCATATCATCAATTAGGTTGGCCTAATTAGATGAAACATGCGACACCACAACCTGTTGGCTCAAAAATCCATCAAACATACCTTGCGAAAGAAACCGAAATGTGTTCTTCACCCAAATAGGTCAGAATGATTTATAATCACTCCTATGAATCCACTTCATACTCAACTTAATACCGTATGACCCCAAAACCCTTAGGTCGATACCACATAACAAAATTGGTGAAGCAACAACTGAATGAACCAACTGTTCACTCACAACTTGACACGTGAACCACCACACCACTTGAAACTCAAAGTGTACACACATATGATATCTTCAAAACACTTCCTGAAATACACACAACATAATGATCATTCGTGGTGGAATGCAGAGAATTCCAACATGAACTCTGCAACTGTATCTATGTCACAACATAACCTGATACTTTGTCACTAAAAACTTTGAATGTGAAAGACATATAACCCTAATTTTTTTAACATAGACTCTTCCACCACATACCATTATCACCTCAAAACTGCATGACAAGATATTTCAATGCAGACCACAAAACTATTCATCTATGACATACTATTTTAGTCAAACACTTAGCCAATTTCCTATAAACACTTGGTCTGCTACGAATTATATACATACTGGCATACCATCACTTCTACAGTGGGTTTCCATTAATGATATCACCATAAAAAATCATGCTCATGTTGTGAACATCAATGGCTATGAGTGCTAATGTAGTGGAATGTATTCAAGTGCTACAAGTAGTTGAAGAACAGGTTTTGTATTATGGTTGTTGCTCAAAGCTTGGTGCTACAAGTGTAATGTATGGAGCTCAAATAACAATAAATAAATCATTATTGGCAAGAAATAATTTCTTTATAATAATTCAAGAGAATTATCCTCATTACTATTAGGGGAATCAAGTCATCTCAGATAGAAACATCTAAGAACAACAGTGCCTTCGGTGATTTTAATTCAATCAAATTGCCTCAAAGACACAACTACTATGCCATAAAGCATAAATAGACATACTTGATTTCCCACATTAACCCTTCTAAGAAAAGCACATGTAGAATTAACCAGAATCAACACTATGCACATATTCAAATTTGTAGAATGAACCAACATGAAAGACAAAGATAAATGAACACGTAGATTTATGTGGGGAAAACCCTTATGGGTAAAAAAACACACACTCCAAAAGATCTATCCATTGTATTATTCAACAACAAAAGAGTTACAATACAATTTAGGCTTACAACCTTTACAAGAGTTTTCACATCTTGTCCATCCAAAGAACACATACAACAACCATAACTATTTAGAGTCCTCGCACTGTTACAAAACTCTCACACAACATACAGTGTAGATCCATCTCCTCTAACAAGTCTATTCTCTCCCAGCCAACCTCTCGGCCAACCCAACCCTTCAACTTCTTAGGTTCACATTCTTCACATCCTTTTTAATAGCATTCTCATTCTGCCCTTATAACGTTCCAAAATTGCCACAAAGAAACAAGTCAACCAATCACTATTTTCCACCTTAGCATTCATCAGGTCCCATTGAGACATTCTATATAGGTCACTGAGTCAGCCATTTTCATATCAGGGAGACCACCTTCGGAGTCCTACCGATGAAGCACTGTCCCAATGACAAGTTAATTCACCACTGCATCGTTCAATCATTCTATCAGTGAGACAAGCTTTAGTGTCTTGCCCAAGACACAAATTTTCACTGATGAGGATCCAATGCTGCACATTGGGATGTCATTGTGACATCTTACAAACTCCCACCGAACTTGCATTGTCACATCAACAAACATCTAGTTCACCATCCATTCAGTCATTAGAGTGTTGAAGAGACACTTGACCATCTCTCCTCGAGCACTTGATGTCACATCGACAAGGTCTTGTAGCTCACTATATAGTTGGTCGATCTAAGGGACATGCATGTTGAAGAGAATTTTCACCAAATCACACTGAATTTTCCACATATTTGAAGGAAAATGGAATTCGGCAACAACTAATTGCATCATTCATGCCTCAAGAAAATGGTGTTGCAAAACAAAGAAATGACATCATTGTGGAGAGGGTCTGAAGTATGTTGAAAGATTCTCAACTTGAGCATGCATATTGGGCTGAAGCTATTCACATAGCGGTTTATCTTCTGAATTGTACACCAACCAAAGCTCTTGATGGCATCACACTAGAAGAAGCATGGACAAAGGTAAAGCCTTCTATCTCTAATCTTCATATATTTGGATGCACTACCTATATGCACATTCCTAAACATAAAAGGAAGAAGCTAGATGAAAAATCAATGCAATGTATTCTTCTTGGATATAATAATGAATCTAAGGCATATTGTCTTATGGATCCTAACAAAAAGAAGATATGCATTAGTAGAGATGTAATTTTTTATGAGAATATTGAGTCAAGTTTTCCTCCCAAATCATCACCTACAGTAGATAGTGCTCCTATATTCAACATGGATGGGAAGAATGATAGGAATAGTCAATCTGTTCAACACCCACAAATATCAAAAGACCTAAGTGGTATACTAGTACCATTTGTGATGCTAAGCTAGACAATGACAACTTGGAGTATGGCTGAAAATGAGGTAAATCTAGCCTTGATGACTTCAATTGTTGAAAAATTTGAACCATCTACTATTCAGAAAGCACTAGAATCAAAACCTTGGAAAGAGGCTATGGATGCAGAGTATCAGTCCCTAATGAAAAACAATACTTGGGAGCTTGTTGATCTACGACCTAGTAAGAAAGTAATTGGTTGTAAATGGATTTTTAAAACTAAGTATAAAACAAATGGTGGTATAGATAAACATAAGGCTAGACTTTTAGCCAAGGGTTATGCTAAAAAATAAGGGATAGACTATGACGAAACATTTTCTCCCATTGTAAAGATAAAAACCATTAGAATGATTTTTGCTTTACCTGTCCAATCTGGATGGAAACTATACCAAATGGATGTTAAAAGTGTGTTTCTTAATGGAGACCTTTAAGAAGAGGTCTATATGACCCAACCAGAGGGATATATTGCACCTGGTAAAGAAGAAAAGGTTTGCAACCTTGTCAAGTCCCTATACGGTCTCAAATAGGCTCTAAGAGCTTGGTATATCAAAATTGATGAGCATTTGCTAAAACATGGTTTCACTAGGCATCTGTATGATCCAAGTCTCTACATCAAGGATCAAGGGGTGGATGTTTTGATAATTATTGTATATGTTGATGACTTGGTTATCACAGGTAGCTCAGAAGCATTGGTTGAAACATCCAAGAATGATCTCAAGAAGATATTTGATATGACAGATCTTGAGCTATTGCACTATTGTCTCGGCTTAGAGGTATGGAAAATAGATCACCATATCTTTTTATCATAGAGAAAATATGCCAAGACACTGCTTGAGAAATTCAGAATGATGGATTCCAAACCCATGTCTACACCTATGGAATCAGGTTTGCAGTTAACTATTTATGATTCTTCTCCTCAGGACGATAAAAGGAATAGATTGGAGAAGGTGAAATGTGGGGGATACTTTTTGTAGCTCTATAAAGGAAATTTGCAGTGACGTTGTTGAAGAAATTATGAGGTACTTTATGCTTAATGGGCGTTTTTATGTTTTATCTGGGTACCTTTTTTTTACTCAATCATTTCCAACATAAGAAAAAGGTTTCCTTTCCTTTTTATCTACTTGTTTCCTTGGAGTGTGGTATTAGAGACCATAGATGAAACCCCAAGAATCCTATTCTCCACGAGGGTCTAATCCTCCTAATCTCTGAGTATGCTAAGTCCTACATTGTTCTTAATCAACCTAAGAGGGTTAATAAAGGTCAACAGAAGAAGGTTGAATCAAAACATCAAACTGGGTTTGAATTGGGGTTTGCTGATGACAATATGAGCCTGGTTAAGATGCCTCCATGGAGTTCTATTTGAATCCCCTTGCTTCATTTGAGGGTAAGAGTATTAAGAAAGGAAAATTTCCCAAAACTCCTATTTCTGAAGATTATGTAATGGGTAGCGATGAAGAGGTAGTTGGTAAGTCCCCGAATGGCAAGAATTTAAAGGGTGATTCCTTGGGCCTGAAGAAAGCAAAGAAAAATGTCATGGGGGAAATGGTTGGGAATACCCTTTTGTTTGGTTTGAAGAGGAAGGTGAGTTTGAAGGGCGAGAGCTCCTAGAAGAAGTCTAAGTGGAATGTTGGCTTGAATCAAGAGGAGTCTATTAGTATTGATGGTTTCCCCCAATGTTAAGCCTCTATAGGTTAATAGAGTTATGCATAATGCGAAAGTGTAGGAACAAGGGATGAAGGAGGAAAAGGGGAGGAGTGTGGCCGATGAAATTGATAGTTCCTTATGCAAGATAAAGGTTCTTGTTGCTAGTCATAAAGGGAAGGATGTTCTTGAGAATGAAAATATTAGTAGGGATTCCCTAGAGAACTGGGCGGATGACATGGATGTCTTCAATTGCAATAGGGAGTTACCCAATGTGCTTGTGTTATGCCTTGCATAACCACCCCATTTTTGTGTTGGAATAAAAATGGGTCCCCCTGTTTTTGTCTTTTGTTTTGGTTGTCTTTTGTTGTCTGATGGATCTTAGGAGTTCTTTGTTTTTGCTCCTAAGTCCATCTTTGTTCTGGCAGAACCGGACCGGAACCAAGTCTAGACCTGGAACTATTTCAAGGATTTCTAGTTCGATATGGTTCCGACTCCGACTCCGCCTTTTTCTTTTCCCTTCTCCGTTTGTTGGTTGTTTTTTGACTAACACTTGTGTTGGTCTGTTCCCTTGTTCCCTCGGTCGTTTCCTTGTGCTTTTTCTTTGTTCGCTTTCGCGGGACCAATCCGAAATCAAAATGGAACTTTGAACTTTGAACTTTACAAAAGTTCCATTTTTGTTTTGTCTCTGCTCCCGCCTCCGTTTGTTGTTTTTGGTCAGTTCTTTTGTCGAAGTCGGAACCGGGGTGGGAAGTGAAATATGAAACTTTTGTTAGTTTCTCTATCTTGTTTTTGACCCGACTCCGACTCCGCCTTACCTTATGATGTCTCATTGACCTGACTTAACTATTTGACCACGTTGTTCACTCTGCCCCGATCAACCACATTTATGGCATTAAATGCAGCCTGTTCACACATGCGAATTGTCGATTAAAGGTGTAATTATGCTTAAACTGTCTCATTATTATTATTACACGAAGTGTTTTAGCAAATTACGACTAGGAGATTCTCAAGAGAATTGAAGTGATCACGGGGAAAATTGCAGAGTGAATCATTACAAATTTCTGATCAATATTTGGAAGCCTCTTGAGGTTGGTTCCTTTTCTTTTCTTTCTTCCATTTTGGTTCTTTCGTGGTTTTCTTTCTGTGAATTTGTTCACTTGGTTTGGTCTTTGTTTTTGTTCTTTTTGTTTGGTCTGTTTAGTTCTTTCTTTCTTTTCCATCCTGTTTTGTTTTGTTCCGTTGTCTTTCTGTTTGTCACTTTTTTTTTTGTCATTTTGGTTCGGCTGTTGCTTTCATGATAGGGTTCATTTGTCGTGCTCTGGTTTTGACTAGGGTTTGGTTTTTTTGAAAGGGTTTCCTTGCTTGGGGAATGAATTACTGTTTGAAACCCTATTCTAGTTTTTATCACGTTGGTTTTTGGTGGTTTGTCACGGTTTTTCACCATGCCCTAGTTTTTTTACAAATAGGGTATTGTGTGGATTAGGGTTTCACATTTTTTACTTGTTCATGGTTTTAATGGTTGATGTACGGAGGAGTTTTTGGAACTTTAAAATTAGGCCTTTGTTAGTTTCTGTACGAGCCCATGTAACCTGGGGTTTGGGGCCCATGTGACCTTATTTTGAAGGCTCTTTATTGGTAGGTTTTACTCGTTCCCGTTCTTCATTATAATGACTATCTTACTCTTTGTCAGAATTAGGTTCGAAGATAAAGTTGAACTTAGTAGCTATCTTTTGTTTCTGGTTTGATTTCCAATCCGGCCCCGACTCCAATTGTCTTTGATCCATTCCCATTCCTTCTTATGATGTCGGTTTTTACTCTTCGTCGGAACCGGTTCCGAGGAGGAGGTTGAACTTGGTAACAATGTTTTGTTTTTGGTTCCAGTTCCCATTCTGGTCCTGCTTTTGAGCATGTTTTGGTTCCCGTCCTGGCCCCAACTTTGTTATAGTTTTGTCTAGTTTCCGATCCCGGCCCCGCTGGATGATATGAAACATTGTTTATGCTTGATGCTTCTACGGTCCTGCTTCCGATAAAGGCATAGTTTGACTAAGTATTATCTTAGGAGGATGGAGCAATGTTTATATAATTGACTAACTTAGATGCTTTGTTTGTCTAATAACAGGGAATTTTTGCAGGTATTAAGAGATGTCGGGAGTATCAGATGAGGCCTCTCAAAGGAGTCAACTAGGGGAAACTTCATGGCAGGGACCTAGGCCAAAGAGGATTAAAGTGGAATAGCTCCTGTATACCTTGAGATGTAAACATAGGGAGGCTGTCCTCATAGCTAGCAAAATTGATTCTGATTGGACTGATATTACTGACACCAAATTGGGTCCTTTCAACTATGAAGAATTGCTTGAGGAGAATTTCACTGAGGAGCAGGTCACACCAAGGACAGAAAGGATTGTTCAGTCTGGGTTGGCACATGTTGTACTCTTCCCTCTATCTGTTTAATGCCCAGAGTTGGTTCTTGCAGTAGCTGGAGCATATAACCCTGCTACTAGGTAGTGTATGGATGTGTAGGGAAATGTCATTATTGACTTCACACCCCCAATGATCAAATTCCTGTTTCATATGCCTGATACCAAGAGTCCTAGACAATTAAATGAGGCAGAGGCTTTAAAGCTTTACAGTGAAAACAAGGAGAGGAATAGACTCTACATGAATAAGACTTGGATGAGAGTGGAGAAGAAATCTCTGACCAAGCTTCCAGACCAACCTAAGAGGGTGGATTTTAGTAAAGAAATTGGAGATATAATTATGTTCCTGTCTAGGGTGTTTGCGAGAGGGATGCTTCACTATTTAAGGAATGGATGTTTCCTTTTATCCAAGCTATTTTAGATGGGAGGCAACAATTTGATTGGTCAATGATAGTGTCTGATAGCATTCACAATCAGATGATGAGGGTGAGAGAAACCAAATGTTTCTTTATTACCTCCTATGTGGTCTATGCAGTTGCCCGAGTGGGGATCTTTCCTGCACTTCAAAGAGTGGGTATATTGGAGAAGCCCAAGGACAGAAGAAGGTATGGGAGCATTATAACCAGTTCACCTTGCAGGCATCAGAGCAATATTATAGAAGGGTAAATGATGCTTTTCTTTATGTCATTATCAATAAACTTAATGGTGATGCTGGGTATAGAATTAGTAGGGAGGCAATGGCTTTTGTGAACGAATGGAGACACTGGTTTATCCAATACCCCACATTCACTTACTTTGGGTTAGCAGGATTCGATGGTCATCCCCATTTGCTACCCAGGTGTTGTGGTGATAGAATCATCTTAATGGAATTTATTTATCAAGCCTTGGCTGTCAACCTCCAGTTTAGCAATAAACATAAGACTGGGTGCCACAAGTTTCCAATGAAGCTAGGAGCCTTTTGCTGCCCACACATTCAGGCAGGTAAGGCTGTTTGTGATGAATTAGCTTATCTAAAGTTGGGCTTGTACACTGCTAGGAAATACTATGATCCAAAGTAGAAGATGAGGGCTTTTCTCCCTAGTGTCTTTGAGAAGCACTTCAATATATTGGAGGATTTTTGGTAGGACTTGCAGGATGACTATGATCTATGGAAGAGGAATTATGAAAGGATATCTATCCCACTCATGATTGAGTTTGGGATAAAGGAGGATATTCCTGATACATTATCTGATGATGGGATAGTTTTGGATCCTAGATATGATGCAGATAATATTGGAACAAAGGATCTTGATCCAGTTGATTGGAGTGTAGATGAGATAATTAACATAATGCAGATTGCCAGACCAGTGCTTGATAGGAGTATCCAATGGGTAAGTTTAAGGGTTAATCAAGCCGAGGCATCATCATCAAAGAAGAGGAAGGTTGGTACCACCTAGGGGTACAAAAGGGTAAAAAGAAGGGTGGCACCTAAGGAACCCTTGGAGTTTTTTCCTTCTAAGCAGCAAGAAGAGGAGGTGGTTCCTCAGGACTTTTCAGAGGTGCATGAAGATGAAATAATTGTGGAGGGAGTTGTTTCTACATCTGCTACAAAAGAGGCACCTACTCAGCCCTTTGATACACCAGAGTTAGATCATGAATCATCAATGGGAGCTCTTTATGGTGAAGCATAAGCCTTGAGGCAAATGGAGGATGAGGTGGAGATACATAATATAGAAACAGATTCAGAAAAGACTCCCTCGGATAAAGAGCATCATGTATCAACATCTTTGGATATGATGGATGATGCAGGCACTGAACACATGTTGATTGAAGAGGATCAGTGGAAACTCTTTGAGGAGGCAAAAAGAGAAGCTGATGCTAAAGCACAAGCTGAGGCATCAGCTAAGCTACAAGAAGGGGCCAGAGTACAATCTGAGTTGGTGGCCAAGCAAAAGGAGTTAGAAGATAAAGTGAAGGCCGATGAGTTAGCTCAACAGCAACAACAAAAGGAACAAGAATTCAAACTTCAAGAAGAAAGGGATAGGTTGGTATTGCAGCAGAAAATTCATGATCTTGAAGAGGAAAAAGCTCAGCAAAGAAGAGAGAAAGAAGTTGTTGAAGCTAAACTCAAGGAACAAGAGGAGGCCTATAGAAAGAGGGAAGAGCAAGAATGCCTAAAAAGGGAACAAGAGGCTACTGAGATGGCTGAATATGCAAGGAAATCCAAGGAAGCATGGGATTATGTTGAAACATTGAAAAAGCAGCGAGATGAAATGTATGAAAAGAAGAAAGAAGAAGAAGAAATTTTAAGGCAGGAGCTGGAGCTTAAGAGGCTACAAGATCAAAAGAATAGAGAGGAAGCCAAAAAGCTAGCAATGGAAGAGGAGCAAGGTGATCAACAAAATGTGCAGGAGGTTGATTCTCAACCAAAGCTTACATTGTTGCAACCCTTGTCTTCCACCACTGTTACTTCCTCTTCAGCTCAAGAAGTCACTACCTCTATTGCTCCAACTTGGCTAAAGTTGAATTTGGAAAGAAAACCAGTTGTTCAACCACAACCGTTAAACTAGGAAGAAATGATGAAGGAGATTAGAAAAGAGAAGCCAAAGAAAAGGTCTCGGGTTCTTCACTCCACTAGGCTTACTGAGGCCAGAGAGATCATTGCTGAATGTGCCATTCCTATAATGGAAAAGAACCACGATGACATGCAAATAACTGATTATCATTTGGGAGCGGTGAATTTGGGAAAGCCTACAAGGAATCAACAAATGAGCTTGATCGATATTGTGGCTTCTTCAACCAAAACACGGATGATCAAGGACAAGCAAAGGAAAGATGAGCTTAAGGTTCAGTTGGATCAGCTTCATGGTTTCTTGAAGGATGTTTCTAGTCCCATTTCTCAACAGGCTGCATCTCCTAAATTCCTAGTCTTATTAACAAAGAGGGAAGCTGATGATTTAATTTAGATGAAAAGCAAGGTTAGAATGATGGACAAATGGTTGGATAAGCTTAATCGGGAGGTTGATGATATTCTTGTTGAAGGCTCTAAGATTCATGAAGTTGCTCTTGAGTTAGTAGAAGATCTAGACCAGCAAGGTAAAGATTTGGATAAGCAAGATGGTGAATACAAAGAATATGTTAAAAGGCTGAAGGATATTAGCAAAGTGCCCGAATCCATATTTTTAGAGTATTCAATTCTTGAGCAAGGTAACGAAGATTTTTTGGAAAAGACTGCAAGTATCATAAGATACAAATCTAGAGTTATGCATGGGCAGTAGGAAGAGGTCCGAGAAATGACCAAGGACTTGCATCGACAGATGGTTAAGTTAGAGGCAGTGGTAGCTATTATAATCAACATAGATCCCTCAAACAAAGAAGGCCTATCTTTGGATAAACTAAGGGAGAAATGGAGGGGCAGGTTTGAGGAAATCATGCAAAAGGGAGATGATGGAGAGAGTTTATTACTTGATCAGTTTATGGATATTTGGGAAGAGGTCAGAATTGCCAGAAAGGAACTGATTGAGCTAAAGGAGATGCAAAGTTTGGTTTCTACGGAGTTTAAAAGAATCAAATTTGAAGGTGACTAGTTAGATGGCCCAGATTTGAATACTCTTCAGCAGGTATTCTCTAGTTACGACGAGTACATTCAGGAGTCTTCAGAGCAAGAGTAATTGACTCTTGGCATCATATTCCATTTGCCTTTTCTCCCCTTTCTGTGGATGTTGACATAAGCTTTACTCCAAGTCTGATCCGTGTGCTTTATCTTCTTCTTGAAGTATCAGATTCTCCTTCTTACAATGATGTAATCAGCCTTGAAAAGGGGTTCTTAGGTCCACTTCTATGTTTAGTTTTGATTCCATGAATTGTGGATCTGGATTTATGATTGAGAAATTCGTGCACATGGCACTCTATATGTACCATTAGAATCTACTTTGTAAAGGTCGGCTAATTGAAGAAAGACCAGCCACCTGAGAATAGGAGATTTAAAAGAAACTAGATTTAGGATTTTCAAGATTTTTAGAAAGATACTCTGAATAGTTTAGTAAAAGGCTCGGTTTTCACAAGTTCTGATATGTTTTTATGTCAAGATCTTAAAAAGTTTGGATTCATTTTTTTTGGATAAGGTTAATGATATATGATTAATCCATACGCCAGTGTTTTACTGTGCTTAATTGTTCTTTATTTCATGAAAATCAATAGAAGGAACTGGATTCAAGGTCATATCATTGGATTATCTATGAGTTGAATTGTTATTGTATTCATTTTGATCTGCGTTTTGAATGATGAGTGAACAATTTGTTTTAAGTAAGTTTAGTGAATGGTGATGATATCCGAATTAGCATTATGGAATGTGTGCAATAGCGTAGTTTATTCTATGGATTGCATCTTACTGTAATTGTGGTTAGGTAGAATGAACACTCATTGTTGATTTGCATGTCT
>VDFB02337459.1:0-27788 GCA_007258455.2 Sequoia sempervirens
GCCTCTTTATTTCTATATCCAGTTCATGGTTTCTGCTGGGGGTCTTCTGCATAGGCGTTTGGAGTGTCTTAAGCAGGACAAATCATATTTCAAGAGCTTCGATTGGAAAAACAGAGGTGTTTGTAGTGGACGAATTTGCTGGGAGCTTCCCTACGAGTTTATCCTCATCTCAAGGTTGGAATCAACCACATTTCCAGGTCTGGGTTTCTTGCTTGCCAACTGTGTTTAGTGGGTATCTCATGACTCTCTTAGACCATGAAAATCTCAGAATTTATATTACATATAGTTGTATACACTAAACTGTAATATGATTTTAAGTTGCTTACCATTACAAAAAGAAATAAACTCAGAAATCATCTTTGAAACCACTGCTAAGATAAATGCATTATTTTGTCCCTTATTCACATCATCCTATGAGACCTTGGTTTAGCACAAAACCCTTATTGCTGTAATTGTTTAGGGTTGGGAGTTTCTTCTTTCTTAGTGTAGTCTGAAACTTGGGGATGGCCTTGTATTAGCTTGGTAAAGTTGTCATGCAAACTGAAAATAATATTTTGGGAGTGTATGGTTATGTCCTTCAATGCAAGAAGTGCGATTAAGATTGAATGGTAGAGTCATAGCCTACATTGTGTTATCTGCTGTTAACATTAACAAGTCTATCTCTCACACAGCATTAACATCTTGGTTGCTGCCAGAAATGTCAGTTATTACTGTGTATGACCAGCGCCCATATTGAACCATTGACCTAGTGATTACCTAGGTTGTTGTGGTAGTAAACAGGTTTTTCTTATTGATGAAGGTTGAATTTATTTCTGATCTTAATGTAATGGCATTTGGAATGAACTTAACTCTTTCATGAATCATATGGAATATATACCTGTTGAAATCTGCATACATTGAATCACATTAACTCACTGAAACGAAGATCATCAAATCAAGTTAATCGCAAAAATTTATACAGCACAAGTCAGGGTCATCACAGTGGTATCAGAGCTCAGAGCATCCTGCCAGCCTGTTTGGGTATTGGATTCAATTTCAGTTGCAGTAGAGTGATAGATATTTCAGCTATCTAATGATGGTTCAGATGGACAGACTTGTCACTCTTAGAGAAAATCAAAATGTGATGATAAACACCCTTCAAAAACTCCTACAAACGGAAAAGGATGAGCAGGTGGTAATGAAAATAGAAGCCAATAAAATTGTTGATGAGTACCAGGGATTACCAAATGATTTCAAAAATCATGTCTCCTTTGATGAGTTTTTGGGAATACTTGAGGATGGAAATCCAAGTAAGAAAAAACTATATAATTATATCAGAAATTTGAAAAAGGAAGAAATTTCTGATCTTGGGTTGTCTACTAACAACAATGCAGTATCTGCGCTTGAGCCTAGTATTCATGAGGAAGGAAAAGACTTAATTACATTGCAGACAAGCACATCGGTTGTAGTGGGGAACCAGGAAATGTGTGATGAATGGCTACTGAGGGCAAAGGAAGCGAAGTTGATAGCTACTCAAGCAAAACAGCAATTACAAAGAATTAAGGAAACAACAAAACGAGCTCCCTTCAAATCAAACAAACATAAAATTTCCATGACTAGTGAAGAACAATTTGTCTTCTCAAAGATCCAAGATGAAAAGTATGCTGATGAAGATTTTAAAACAGCCATTCATGGGAAACACAATGAGTTTACTTGTGCAGATCCGAACCATCAGCTCATAAGTTCATGGGATCCAGGCATTTCATCTCAAAAATATGGTGGAGAGAAAGCGTATGATGATCTCTCTTTCGAACACAACGCTGTCCCTACTACAAAACCTAGAACATGCAAGGGAATTGTCATTGAGGTGACTAAATTTAAGAGTCACATTCTTGAAGACAGGTCTGAAAATTTATGGTGTGAGGCTAATCTTTATCAAAGGCCTAATGAGTTATATGATTGGAAGAATCAATTGATAGTCACGAGAGATAAGGTTGTGGCAGTTTTAACTCATTTTGACAACCTACATCAAGAATTTGGATCCTTGAAGTTGAGGATCAATCCCCTCACATAGGTACAGATTGCAGCCAGGGAATAGCAGATTTAACAGGTGTTGAAGGCAGCTTTCAGCAAGCTACATTTCAGGTATCCACAAGTAATGAGGAGCATTTGGGATGGGAAGTAAGCATGCACGAAACTTATGAAGACATCACTGAAGATGATGAGGAATATGTGAATTTTATGAGTATTAACAGTAGTCTATTGTCTATGCATAAATTTGATAATCACGAGGAGATAGATAAGTCTCAAGTGGGTGATTGTGATAAGGAGCTTATTCATGTTGGCACTCATGATAGCATAGAAAAGAACGTGATTGTGTGGATGGATCCAAGGTACACAAAAAGATTGTCTTTTCAGAAAAGATTTGATAATTCTTGCTTTATGAAGCTTCTATTTGGGAACACTTTGAACGAAACTTCATTGAGAATACTATCAATTGAAACCTTGAGGATTCTTAATCCTAAACCTGCTGTTCATCATTCCTTTGTATTCAATGTTCATGAGTATCATATGCCCAGATTGCTAAGTTGGTATACTTTCATCAACTTACAGCAACTAAGAGGATTTTCAGATTTGGTGCAAGGGGTCTTATATTACTCTTGGATGAATTGTGGCTGTTCTATACTGTTGTATACAGATTTATCAAACTTGGTGTTGAAGGGTACAGCTGGTTGCAAGAATTTGTGTGCTTTGGATTGTCACCCTAACTCCTGGAGGTTGAGTGTTGATAAGGGATCAGCCAATTATGGCAATCATGGCAATCCCGAGATGGTTATAGACTTAATTCTCACATTTGTCAAAATTATCATCAGCTATTGTATCAGTCAAGAGGAATTGGGTGTGAGTATGATTGATGGTGATCATAGGTCTTGGAGTCCAGGGACAGTTACTAGGGGTGAAAGGTTGATTCAAAATTTGTTTGGCGAACAAATCTTCAGAGTTGACATCATTGTTCGCTTCCCAAACATCATGGAGCATATAGAAGACAACAGTACTTCATGTTTGTACCATTGGGGTTTGAGTTACATCACGAGGACAGAGGGCTGTTCTACTTACTTCAGCAAGGAGTTTTCAGCCCTAGTTCATTGGGTTAGAATTCTCACCTTGGTGATAGATATTGGTTTCATACAGCTGATCGCGGAGATTTCAGTTTGGTTCTTGAGAACAACAGCAGTTGGGATAGATAGAAGAAGCTGGGATTGCCACCTTGGTGTTGGAGGACAGATGGATGAAGAGTTTGTATCATCCTTTGACAATAGTGATACCCTTTGTTCTATCAGGGACATGATTCATAGGTTGCATGGTGTTCTGATATTTATTAGCAGTTTGTCAAGGGTTGGCATGTGCTTCTATGCAGCAACGTTGGGCATCTTCCACATCTACAGGAGACCACTTAGTGTGGAATGGATTGTTGATGACATCTATGCTACACCTTTGAGTTTGACACCTATTTCTCATGGAATGAAAACGAATTATTTGTTGACTGCTATTCAGTTTCTTGGGAGTGTGTGGAGGCATGTTTTCTTGATGGGCATTGAATACTTGATGGATTTCCTCAGTATGTATGGGTATGTTGCCACCTATGATTTCATTCTTGTCCCAGACATGACTTACAACAGTGGTATTTGGTGGCCTAGTGAGTTGGTCCATGTACACATGGGAGATTTGTGCACCAGGCTCCACTTCGGTACCTTGAGGATCGACACTGGTCAGTTTTATCAGAAGAAGGCGGGTTTTCCTAGGACTTGCACATTGAATTTTGGTTTTGATCGAGCTTCTTCTCGAGAGGTTGTTGACATTCATGATGATACCCTTCTTAATCCTGAAGAACCAGCGCTTCTAGTTGTGAGTTGTGAGCCCTCTTTTGACGATGACAGCACTAGATGGGATACGCATGACTACTCTGGTATTCCATGGGCACAGGCAGGAGAGTTTCACTTCGGTCGCATTAGGAGGTGTGCTCACCAGTTTTCATTCAGTCCACCTGTACAGTATCTGATGATGACATGGATGACACAGAGAGATGGGTTGAATAAGGGACGTGCGGATTCACTCTGGTACGACATGCTTCAGATTCCAGATGAAGAGTCCGAGTTTGATAGGACTCTCACCTTCATTTCCCTAGTTGGATGTTTCCAGCAACTTGAGTTTGAGACTCGGGTTGATTGGACTTTGGGGGTTATCAGAGTGGTGTAGCGGAAGTCGGTTGGTGTTGAGATTAATGGGCTTCCAGTTTATTTATGGATTGTGTGTTTGTGTGAAGTTCATCACCGCAGTTCGGGGATGGCAGAGTTCACTGTTCAGCCGATGGTAGAGATCCCTGTGCACAATTTATATAAAGGTGAATTTCGGATTTGGGATCTAGGAGTTTACTTGTTGGGCAGTTGGCTTCATAGAATGGCAGGGCTTGACCATGTCAGGAGTTACAACTATTTACAGGGGTTGCTGGTTAGAGTTCTTTCCAGGATCAATTGGGATCCAGGCGGTTGGTGGACAGGCACATATGGGTTGTCACTCAGATATCGGATGCTATGGCAGTGGGGCTGGTTTGTTGCTGCGGGTTGCTTGAGGGCAAGCAATTTTCGGGAAGGGAGGACTGTAATGTCCCCAAAAATTGGACAAACTAATTTAATTATTTAATATTCCCTAAGTCTTAGATTGTTTTCAAAAAGGGATATTAAATAATTAATAAATCAAATTGTGAAGTGACCCATTGAAATATTTATTAAAAGGGAACATTATAAAGTCATTTATTTAATACTTTATAAAGTGACTAAGTGGAAGAAATATTTAATGAGTAAACATTATAAAGTTACTTTATAATTGTGTTTGGGAAAAACATAAAGGAGAAAAGAAGAGAACATTCGACACATTCAGACTTTTGAAAAATATACATCTTCTCATGGAAAGCCCGAGCTAAGCTCTTAGGGTTTGGATAGACCAATGATCCAGTTTCGGGTGTGAAATAACACCTCCTAGCTGGAACGATTTCAAGATTTTGAAGGCAGCGACTCTTCATGATGTGAGAACGATTTGGGTGATAGTTTGGAAATTATTTCTGAAAGAGACTTGAAATCTATGTCACAATTTCGCGTCTCCAATTGCAGAGATATGGCTGCTACAGTGGAGTTGATTTTGGAGTGCAGAGCCTTGTGTTGAAGGCGTGTTTCATTGTGAAAGCCCTAGGCGCCTCTTACCTTACCATACGTTGCAATATAGGGACGCATTTTGCTGGAATCTGGGCGGACCTGTTAAAGACGTGTTTGCAAAGAGAGAAAACGCCTCTTTATTTCTATATCCAGTTCATGGTTTCTGCTGGGGGTCTTCTGCATAGGCGTTTGGAGTGTCTTAAGCAGGACCAATCATATTTCAAGAGCTTCGATTGGAAAAACAGAGGTGTTTGTGGTGGACGTATTTGCTGGGAGCTTCCCTACGAGTTTATCCTCATCTCAAGGTTGGAATCAACCACACTTCCAGGTCTGAGTTTCTTGCTTGTAACTTGTGTTTAGTGGGTATCTCATGACTCTTTAGACCATGAAAATCTCAGAATTTATATTCTATGCAGCTGTATACACTGAACTGTAATCTGTTTTTAAGTTGCTCATCATTACAAGAGGAAGCAAACTCAGAAATTGTCTTTTGAAACTGCTGCTAAGATAAATGCATTATTCTAGACCCTTATTCGCATCATCTTTTGAGGCCTTGGTTTAGCACAAACCCTTATTGCTGTGATTGTTTGGGGTTGGGAGTTTCTTCTATCTCAGTATAGCCTGAAATTGGGGAATGGCCTTGTTTAGCTTGGTAAAGTTGTCATGCAAACTGAAATAATATTTTGGGAGTGCATGGTTATGTCCTTCAATGTACAAAGTGCGATTAAAATGGAATGGTAGAGTCATAACCTACATTGTGTTATCTGCTGTTAACATTAACAAGTCTATCTCTCACACAGCATTAACATCTTGGTTGCTGCCAGAAATGTCAGTTATTACTGTGTATGACCAGCGCCCATATTGAACCATTGACCTAGTGATTACCTAGGTTGTTGTGGTAGTAAACAGGTTTTTCTTATTGATGAAGGTTGAATTTATTTCTGATCTTAATGTAATGGCATTTGGAATGAACTTAACTCTTTCATGAATCATATGGAATATATACCTGTTGAAATCTGCATACATTGAATCACATTAACTCACTGAAACGAAGATCATCAAATCAAGTTAATCGCAAAAATTTATACAGCACAAGTCAGGGTCATCACACCTCCTATGTGGATGTAGAAGTCTGACCTAAAGAACATTCTCAGAAAGCAAAACACAACCTCATCCAACAGGAAAAATGTCCTGAAATGGCTCAATGGAATTTTGGGCCCAAAGTCGACAAATTTAGATGCAATCACCTTTCCTGCAAGGTCCAGATGACCTTCAAACACCCGCAATGCTACACTTGCGGAAAAACGGTCCCCATCGAGACGAGGCAAAACATCAACTTCCATCAAGTCATGACCTTTGTCACAATATCCTGATGCACCCAAAAATCCCACAAGGCCATTGCTTACAAAATAACGTTTATGACTTAAACATGTGGGGAAATGACCCCCATTGGATCAAAATCACATTAGACCTTTGTCCAGTTCACATGCATATCCCACAATACCTTCCTTCATTGCATACACAAGAATTCACCCTCCATCCGCCCATTGCGGAACTTCCAAGTGCAACTACATATGCAACTTTATAAAATTTCCATTCAAATGAAAACTCTTGCAGATGACATCAAAATGATGTCATTGGTAGACCAAGAGTCCTTCGGATGAGATGACTTCATCATGACATCGGATCTATACGACTATGAGAAGTTGAACCCCATCGAATTGCAAATTTTAATAGTTGATTTTAAATTTGAAAGCTCTTGTGGGAATTCAACCCTCAAGTGCACCTATTGAAAAGTCATTTGCAAG
Source organism: Sequoia sempervirens (assembly GCA_007258455.2). Classification (NCBI taxonomy): domain Eukaryota; kingdom Viridiplantae; phylum Streptophyta; class Pinopsida; order Cupressales; family Cupressaceae; genus Sequoia; species Sequoia sempervirens. The sequence continues at coordinate 6,998 of VDFB02337459.1, forward strand.
TATACAAAAAAAAGCTCGATTCAAATGCCAAAACCTACAACTATAGATGAATCCATCTGACTTGCAAAGGTTCTGATGGACCTAAAAAGTTTGCATAACTATAACTTGTTTATTTTTTGTTAATGCTTGGATCAAATCAGATTTGGGAGTACCCATTATGGCCCTCGTCAAGATGCAAAAGATTTTCCAATTCCATGCTTAGCTGAATTTTGGATTTCTGGTGTGGCTCCAAGGGCATTCTCCAAATGACACGTGGCAGATAAAAATTGGCCTTCAAAACCTGGTTCATGTGAAAGTTGCCCCAACAATTGATCAATCTCTCAAAATTTTGTGATGTTTGCATAAAAGATGCAGTCACAAAGAGATTGTGGGATTTCTACCTCCATCTGCACCGTACAGAAAAATCCATTTGAACCTATCAAGTTGCTCATGACAAAGTGAAGTTCAATTGGGTAAGCCCGCAAAACTTGATGACTTCAGCAACGCGAAAAGATAGACCTCATTCATCTACATTCTTTAACTTAGTCAATTTTCAAAATGCCTTTGCGGGAAAAATGTGTGCAAGTGGACAAGAGGGAGAATGGTCGACAATTGAAACATTTGGGAAAACCATCAGGAAGTGGAATGGGTTGGCTCACACTGAAATGCCTGCAAATATTCAAATGGGGGAACTTTCCCACAAAGCGGAAAATTCCAAGTGAACTAGACAAAAATAGAGAAGAGGTGAAGTTCAGATGGAAAGGTCTGCAAGTCTAGATGAACACATAGTTCTGACAAAGAAGGTAAAGTTAAGTGAACTGAATAAAACTGAATAATAAAAGTTCACTTGACCATGAAAATCCCACAAGACCTATACTTAGCGATTTTTTATCATTCAACCTATTGCAGACATTTCCAACCCAACAAGACATTTGTGGGAGAAACAAATTAAATTGCACCTTGTGGGGAAAATGACTCAATTTGAATGGAAAGGGAAAACCTGCAAGACAATAACTTTTGCCCCTTAGCGTATTTTTCAAAAATTCAAAAAGCAACTATACTTGATTTTTCATGCCCTATCCATTGGTGCAAAGAAAAACCTGCCCTATCAGATGTTTCAGATCAGTTATAATTTTGGGAAAATTTGGCTAAGTCGTGAAATAAGAATTAGACTTTTGACATGCCAACACAACCTATTAAGAAAAAATTAGAGAGTTAAGAGTTGTAAAATTTTTAAAATTTAAATTATAAAATATAAATGAAATTTAAAAGATAAAAGGTTTTTTTTATAAAACTTAATTGTGATTAAATTTTGATTGGTGAAGGTTGTAGGTGTATGAATGATTGGCCATGGAAATACCATCAACTATGAGCATTGACCTTATACTTGTCATGAAGAGCATCGATACTAAAGTTATTGTAGTGTACAAAATCCATGAACTCAATCCTGACTCCATCTCATATGTCAAGATCAATGAAGAGTCTATGAAGTGTTGCCTTGTACCCTTGGTTGACTTCAACATCTCTATATGGGGCAGTTCTTGTTGACATAGAAAGGAGCCCAGCACAATAATATTTCAGACTCAATGCAATGTGTAAAGACCCACCCTGTTATGTACATAATTTTTTTCGATTTCCTTCAACTAATTAAACTTTTCAGTGCTGCTGTTCTAAATAAATAAATAGTTGTTCACCAATTTGAAGGGTTGTTTGTTTCAATACTTTCATTACACATTTCATCTTCAAGTCCTGATACAAGCACTTACGATTCAAACAACATAGCTTATCCAATTAATACCTTATATTTTAATAATGGGGACATACATTAAAAGGTCCTATTTTTAATAATAAAAAGTCTTGTGGAGATTAAAAGGAAAACATAGACCTGGATATGTAAAGTGATTTATTTTAGATGTAAAGAAATCATGCAAGGAAAAATGATTTTGGAGGAGAGTGTAATGTCCCTATTTTTAGCACTACACTTTCCAGTGATTGTTAGCCTATTCCCGGATGCCAGTAGGCTAGTCAGAGGTAGAATTAGGGCTTCCTATTTTCTAGGAGGATGCTTTGGCAATTTTGGAGGCTTGCATGTTGGAGTTTTGCAATTTGGATTCTGGATTCCTTCTGGGTTTTTAGAGAGTTTCGCAGTGGTGTGACATGCAATTGAAATAGGTAATCTTTCCGGACTTACTATTTTTAGTAAGTTGTGACGGCTACTCAGAATGTGGTTAAAATGCATTTGGACACACTTACTATTTTTAGCAATATGCTATTTATAGTAAGTGCTATTTTTAGCAGGGTTTCAACAGGCCAGTTCAGAGGCTATTTTAGGCAAGTCAGTTTGAGCCGTTGGTCTCCCACACTCTTGGAGCTCATTTTGGTAAATTGGATATTTTGGTTGAATTTATATTGTAAGTGAATTTTTGGCTAAGGCTTGGAGGATGCCTAGTTTGATGAAATAATATTTAAGTGAAATATTTCAAATGCTAAAGTGGACGACTTCTTGAGGAGGTAATATTTAAGTCCCTAATAATGTATTTTTCACTTGATAAAGTGGGACACCTAACTGATGAAATATTAGCAATTTTAATAAGTTATCTCCCTCATATTTGGACGCCATGTCTAGGTGGCTAATGAAACTCAAGTGAAAATTAGGAAAGGTGAATTTGGATTTCAGTTTGGGTGCCCTAATTGGAGGGAAAGGCATTTTGAATTTGTGGAGAAGTCATAAATAAGAGTGTTGGGCTTCATTGTTGTTATCCATGAATATTGTAACGAAATGCTATGTAATGTCCCCTTTTAGCATGATCGTGTTTTTTGGATGGTTTAGCCTATAATTTTGACCCTCGTATGCTAATGAGAATGGTTAGGGGGTCTTCTGAGAATTGTATCATCTCCAATGTTCATAGATTAGCAGTTTTGGCTTTCGTTTGAGGTCTCCAGGACTCCATATGCATTACTTACTATTTCTAGTAAGTCAAAGTTACATAGAGGGGGACCTTTACTATTTTTAGTAAGGCATGTGGTCGTATGCAGTTACCTCAACTTAGCACCCAATTCAGACGGCATTCAGAGATGTTGAGTATTTATGGAGTTATTAATGTTTATTTGGCTCAAATAAACATTAATTAATTTAAAAGGGTATATTATTAAGTTATAACTTAACTTAATATTGAGGGTCTAGGCATCATGAGCATGGGGCCATTTGAGTTAATTATTATTTGGGCACCAACTTTGGTAAACCTAATGAAATATTAAAAGTGAATGCAATTAATAACATTTAATGTTATTAAATGGTGTTTTTTGAAGAAATCGACCCCTCATGGAGAATTATAAATATTTTACATTGGAGATTGTGCCATTCATTCGATTGAGCATTGGCTTTGGTGAAAATTGTCTAAGAGGAAGAAGCCAAGGGTTTCATTCTTCGAGCCATTGGAGAACGTTCACTCTTCAGAGTTGCAGCCATTTGAGGTGGTGAGATATCCATTGAATTTGGCATTCAAAGGAGACCTCATTCAGGGGTTTCAATTGTGCAGATTGGTGAGATTGATCTGAGGATTACAATGTTTATCATTTAGGAAATTGTCAGTATTGAAAAGCAGTGTCTCCAGTTGTCATCTTGAGCAATTGGCATCAAAACCAAGAAGGTACGGCCTGCATATTTAAGCCTCTACAACAGCAAGTGGCGCCCCTTTCAAGAGGGACGATTTGGGTGGAAAAGGGCATAATAAAATTTGAGAAAATTAGGGGGAGGCCGCCTAACTTCATAGCAGCCATCCACAACAGATTTTGATAAAAAGGTAGCATGTATGAAGAGAATCGAACTCATCCTTGAAGTGTTTTTTCCTGCAAATTAATGACAGCCATCTATCTCTGCTATTCATTTCGGGTATGCTTGTAAATTGTTTATCTTTGCAAGAAATCAATAAAATCAAATATTGGAAGTGTTGCTATTCCTTTAGTTTCTTGTTATTCTTTTCATTTCATTCCCAATATTGTCTTTATTTGCAAAATTTCAAAAAAAGGCAGAAAACCCTTGTGAGAATACAAAGAAATTGCAAAACATAAAACAAAAAAACGAGACATGAAATCTAGGGCAAGAAGAGTTCTTACATGCTGTTGAAAATGTTTTCGAGGAATGCATACCTCCTAGCTTCCTTGGTTTCGTGCTTGCAAGATAGCACCTAGCTAAGTTTGTGACTATTCTTTACTCTGAAGAGCAGATTGGGCCTATCGAGATGAAGACTTAAGAAGTTTTCTGAGTTTTTAGATTGTTGGTTTGGCTTGGTTGGAAACACCTTTTCGTTTGTAGCTCATTGTACGAATTTTTTGGTTTTGGGTGTTTGCTCTATCTTCCTTCCTACCCTAGGCGCCCCCTCCTTGCAAGTTTTCGGATTTTTTGGTGGAGTCCTTGAATTTATCTTGTTGGTCGCCCCTCCTTGGAGATCGTACCTTTGCCTGCAAGTGCCTTGGAATGCATGCATAAAATATTGGAAGGTGTTGGCTACTGTTTCATGTTCTAGACTTGGGCACCTACCTCCTATGTTTCATTTGCACTTTGTTTCATGTCAATCGGAGGAGTATTGGATGAGTTGTGAGCATTTTGGTGTGATTCATGCTTGCTGGTTTGGGTTTTTTGTACACTGCTTGTTCATATCAGATTGTTAAAAGTTCAGATTTTTGGCTTGTTTCCTTAGTAGAATAGCTTGTAAAGTTTTCGAGATCATCTACTATCATTTTGGAGTGGATTGGACAATTAATACTCTTGTAACTTGCAGATTGCTTCTCATTGTAAGGCTGAAATCAGTACTATTGATTCAGTCAATTTATATTTATGCACTTTACTTTGTAATTCCCACTTTTAGTGGAAGGAACGGGCCTCACCGTCCATTTACTTTTAGCATTTACTTTTTTGTATTGTCCGCTGAACAAGCGGAAGGGGTCAACAAGCCACCCATACTTTACTTTTCAGGACTTTGTAATTTCATCATCTTGTTGATCGGCTGAGCCTTCAATATACTCCCACTGAATAAGTGGTCGAGTTGCATATGCATTACTTCTGATTGGCTGAGCCGTCACTCTTTGTACTTTCCAACAATTTCAGTTTTACATGCTAACGATCCCCTTTCTACCACATGCTCTCACCTTGCCCACATTGGGATCTGGGTGATTAGAAAGTGAAAGGGTTCCTTTCAGCTGCTTATTTGGATTTACTAACACTAACAGGTGATGTTGTTGTGGAAAAAATTGAAAAATTTGTGAGGGGATATTTCAGAGAATATTTTCAGCTGGAAAAATGCATTTCACTGTGCAACCACTTCCTCGCTACAGTCATTTTTCATGTTAAATCATGCACTTAGTGCAGAAGTTAATTCTGGCAGGGAATTCAAATTCAGCAAAGATTTTTCAATCATGTCGAACTGCAACAAATGAAGCACCTCCACATAATACCCAAGAATTAAACTTCCTTTGCTATTTTTTAAGATTCTATTTTCCCTTTGCTTTGTCATAAATAAGAGCTTGTTGCTCATGGTTAGGTGAGATTCAATTTTGCAAACTTATGCTATTAGAGCCTTGTGTGCAAAGATTCTTCTCATGCTTTTTACTCCTAACTCATAGACTAGCCTTTACTTATGTGTCCAAAATCCTGCTAGTCTCTTATGGAATGTAATCGAGTAAATGCTTGAAATATTCACTATAGTGACTATGATTATCGCTATCCTTCCATTATGGTTCTTTATGAATGGATGACTGTATTTTACGTTATAACTGTGCAGCTGTGCTCAATATTGGTTTTGTTGACTGTTAAATTATATGCTAAAATCTATGTGATATAGTGAAAATGTTATCTATTGTAGTGCATCTACCTTGTCCTTAGCATCAACCTTTTCCTTTCAGTTATTTCATTTTAGTTTCTCTCCCCTTTTTCTTAGTCAGTAGATTAATCTAGAATAAAAGGAATCAGCCACTCTGGAGATTGCTTTGCTAGGAGGTGTCCCACACCTACAAAGCTTTCCATGTTGCCACAGATTGCAGGTGTAAAGGTGAACTGAGAAATGAGCCTGATCAGATAATTTATGTGAACAATACTTATGTATGTTGCGCATGTATAAGGAAGTTGATTAATTATCTTATCTTGGATTTTGTTGAATCTGGGATTGATTCCAACCATTTTTCCCTAGCCCAAACAATGTTGAATTCTCAATATCCCATAAGAATGAGGATGTAAAATTTAGCTCAATATATTGAACCTTCCTCTTCTAGGAGTATTTTTTGTAATGACTGATCAAGTTCAAGTCGAGGAATTGAGGATGAGAAATGATTTTGATTTGAATAAAGTGATTCCAGTTTCTATATAGTTGTTTATTGTTTTTCGTTTGCTGCAATGTAAGCATGTTCCATGGACAATATTTTTTGGAAACAAAAAGTCTTGGGAACTTTAGTTTTAAGATGGCAATAGGAAACTGCATACTTTTCCATCAATCCATAATTGTTCATTTCCAAGTTATTATGATTACTCCAACCACTTCTTCGGTGAAAAGGATTTGGACTTCGTGACATCTATAATGAAGGTTTTAATCTTTTTAGGAACAGACTGAGGAAGAAAAGGACAGATTTGCAGCCCACTTTGATCTCCTAAATAATATTCCAAGCCTAGTTTCTGAAGACAACAACCATGTACCATGGCAATCTTTTTCAAAATAGAAAAACAGAGCAGTGTCTTTTACAATACATGAGCACAAATCTTGGTTAATTCTAACTATCTACAGACAGTTTGTCTCCACACATTTTCCCATATTTCTTTTAGTTCTAGCTCATATCAGGCTTATCTATAAAATAATAAGAAATTCCAGATCTCTCACTCTAATTGAATCTATTTTAAATCATTAAAAATTTACTGGTTATGAACATAGATATTTCACATTTGGAAAGTGACAAAGGTGAAGGAAACTGGAAATTGACGAAATTACAAATTACCCTACAATCTTACTCACTGAATTATTTTGATGCAACTTACAAATAACGCGCAAGGGAATCATGCAAAATAGGAACTTCAAAGGTAATGGAGCCTGGAAATTATTCTAAAATAAGATGAATGATCCTTAAACAGTCTTGCCTCACATCTCCAATAGTTAGTTGCTTAAAGCTAGTGAAATCATGTGTTTCATATATCTTTGTCAGCCACACATGAGTTGTTTTCAATTTCCTCCATTTCAAAAAGCGGGCAAAAGGTTAAATGTATACATTGTCATAAGAAATTTATAAATGGGCAACTGCTGATGAGTTCATCTATAATCTAGGAGCTTAGTATGAAATATTTTTCCTTGTTACCTCATCCTCATTCTCAGGCTTCAAATTGCTTGAAGGCATTGCATCCAAAACTCCAACAACCTATCAAAACATCAAAACATAGCCAGACACTTATTTGCTTTCAACCAGGATAAGGAAGTAATTAGTTAACAGTATAAATCAGTATATCTTCTCCTTAAAAAATTTCCTATCAAAACTATACCCAAATACAATATTTTTCAAATTGTCCTATTTACTCATATTTCAGTAAACAGCTTTCCAAATACAAGCGCACCCAATATCAAAAAAACTCACTTGAGGTTCAAAGCCCATATCAATCATGCGATCTGCTTCATCCAAAACAACATAGTTACACTGGTTAAGAACAGCATATCTGCAGGCCACAATGGAATAAAATGTTAATTGTCACATGGAATTCAAACTGGTAGCTTCTTGAAACAGAGAACCATCAAGCGCAGAAGATAGACATGCATTTACCTTCTTTCCAGGCAGTCTAGCAAGCGTCCAGGAGTTGCTATTACAATCTCACATCCCTGTCAATTTGGGAGGATCAGAAAAAGTCTCTCCATCCACAGGGGCAAATCAGAGCTATTGTAATTATCGCTGACCATGAGAAGCACAAATATTGGCACAGATAATGAGGATCAAAATTTGAATTCGAAGTAAAAAACAAAGCGAAACCACCACTAAGAAAGCACTTAGTTTTCAGCTATGTTACCGAGTGCACCTCCTCCCCCGACCCCCCCCCTCCACCCTCGATCCCATACCCAATTGGTCCAGGTACTGGTCCAATGACAAGAGCAGCCCAGGTTTTCCCAAGGTCCCACCTGGGCAAACGCAGGGGGACCCAAGGGCCACCCAAATGAAAAAATGAAAAAATTAAATTATTTTTAAAAATAAAAAATGTCAAATATCTAATTTTACCCTTAAGTAATAAAATTGTGAAAATGACTTGTGCCATGAAATTTTGTGTGGTTTAAAAGGCCTTAATTTGGCTGCCCTCAGACCCTACAGGGGGCACTACTCCTTGACCTTACAAAGGTGTTGGTCCCGAACCCCCATAAGAGGTCTTATCCCTCAACCCTATTGAGAGCATTGCCCCGAAACACCCATGAGGAGCGCTGCACCTTGACCGTACTAGAGACATTACTCCCAAATACCCATGAGGGGCATTGCCCCTCAACCCCATTGGGCTCTCCATTCCGAAACCCCACTAGTTATTGGGATATCTCTTGTCACATAAGATAATTACAATGAGGGTGTCACGAGGAATCAGTATCTAACTCTTGAGTGTGCTGACTTAGATGTTATTATTGCACAACTTGCCAAAAATCTCTTTAGATGAGGTACCTTCTACATATGACATGGCTAGGGGAAGTGGCATTCTAACTCATTGTGGTTCAAATAAAATTGAACCAAATATTGACTTTGATGCTCTCAATGAAAAATAATATGAAGATTGTTGAATATTGATTGTAATTTCCATTGTGTATTGACATTTGACAAGCCACTGAATTATGAATTTATGAGTCCTTTTTCTTTTTTGCAAATTATAAGAAATTTAAATATTTTGTTTATTGGCAATTGTAAGTGTCACTGTTTTTATATTTTATAGCTTTAATATATATATATATATATACAACTGTACCCTTCTGTACCATACCCAAGGAAAAAAATTTGCCATACCAGAGTTACCCCTACCCCATACCAAAATCGACAACTTAGGTTTTCAAATTAATTGCAGCATCAATGGTAATTCTGCATTCACTCAAGCGTGTTCAAATCATAGAAGTATTACATAAAAATCACTATTATCTTGAGTAATAGTGGCCCTTACATTTTCCACACCATTTCCCAGGTTTTTCAAAAGGTAGCTCTGGCCTTTAATAAATATAGGCAGAAAAATACAAAGCATGGTAAGACTAAAAAATTTTGGTTGTTCAAAAGCATTTTAATATTTATAAAAAATAATTTGAATAATTTATTGTGGAATAAAAATTTAAACACTAGTGAGTTTTTCTTTTAATTTATGCCCTACTAGAGGGTTTACCTAAAAAAACATAAGGCTGACCCTAAAATTGTAGGTCTTGTTCCACAGTGGCATGGCCTACTATTTTAGGGCCAGCAGTTTTGTCTTTTTACAAAATAGTTAAAAATGCTTTTATGTTATTTTTGAAAAAACCACACATTTATTGTATAGTGCTATTTTTCATGTATTATGTTCATTTTTATCTCTTCACACTATATTTAATATGAAATAATAAATCAGTTTTTCTCTATTTTTATTAATAAATATCAACTTTTAATTTCCCAACCTTTTGCAGAGTTTGTCCCATTTAATACTTAGTCCAGTGAATTCTGTTTACATGTTAGCCACACTGTGTCAATACCATGTAAAATGAATGCTACTGTGCTTAAAAAATAAGCAAGAAGTCAGGAATTATTCACAAACCTGACGCAGCTTAAAACCTTGTTCTTCAATGGATTGACCTCCAACAATTGAAACCACTCGAATATCCTACAAAAGTTAGTGTATATTCAAACAATAATACAATGGAAGTAAAATACTTACACCATCACACAAACTCTTGATCATTTTCATGCAGTGAAATTTTCAAAATTATATTTGTTGTTTGGAACAGGTCCATCGAGTCAAGTTCAAAATCAAACACATTTTTCTCGTTGGATTTAGAATAAACAATCTCATAAGGGGATAAACTTTTATCACAACTATGCTCTATATTCTAATATTTTGGTATTAATTTAACCCTTCAAGTGTAGCACAGATAATACACTTGTTTTTTTTCGGTAAGAGATTATATCTTTCAAAAAGAAAAAGATATCTACAAAACCAGAACCCTGCTAACATAATGAATCATGGGCCTTACAAAACCAAAGCTTCTCATGTACATGCACTTCTTTTATGGCAGCTCAAGAATAGCAACAAAAATCCACAAAGAAACTACGAGTCACCCTGAAAATTTTTAACAAAAATAACTAAAACTACTTTCTAAGCAACTATACATATTCTAATATACTTGTAATGAGGTTTTTCTCTGTTTTTTTAAAAGAACGAACACACATGGGACACTAATATTAGCTTTGTGACATTCACATAATAATAGAAAGAGCCCATAATCTCATTGTTAAATAAATGAAAAAAACAAAGACCATTTTCTTAACAAACAAAAAACGAATGGCATGAAATTTAATAACTTTGCAGTTGAAACTCACCTACACAAATAGAATTGTAAACAACTTTCCTGAATCTTTTAATCAACTAGAGAAAAAACAAAACTGCAACTCTACTGACCAAATTTGAAACCAATTACAAACATGAAAAGGAGAAAAAACCCTACTGTTAAAATTAAAGAGTGTTTTAACCAGAATAAAATATGGTAAACGAAATAGCCATGCAGTCAAACCAGCATCAATGAAAATGCACATATAACTAATGTACATAGAGATAGTTTATAGAAACGCACTCCACAGCCACCCTTGAAATTGCTCCACCTCTCTCACCAATCAAGAACAACTGTATAGCTTTCCTATCCATATACTGTTTTTGGAAAGGCTAAGCTTAGTAAAGTACTTTAGGGGATGCCATGACTCCTGTCCCAAATGATTGGAAATTTTATGGCCAATTAATTCATCTATATCAGTAGTAGGAGGTGGAGCTCTAGGGATTCTGGCCACCATCTACTCTAGTTAGGGAGATAACCTCACTTTAATAATTCTCTAATATTATGTTGCTTAATGTTGACCTCCACAGATTCCACGCAAAAGAGTAGACCAGAGAGTGACTTCAATTGTGAAGTCTGTATGGTCCCTTCCCTTATATTGAAAGACATGTTTAATCCTTCTTCTCTAAAAGAAATAATCAAATCTGTAGAGAAAACTAGCCAAAAAGAAAAAAAAACTGGGATGCTTAACACCAGAAAGAGATCCAGTTAAGAGATAATTCCAAATAATTTTCCTTGTAGCAAAAGTATCCCATACTTTACAGATATATTTCAAGGCTGTTTTAATGTAATAGCAATCGAATAGACAGGTATAATACTTTCATTGCAACTACAGAGTTAAAAAATCTAAATCTATGTTCCTAACTTTCCCAAAAAATTTAAAGCATCTTTGTTCCACAACAGCATGCATATAAAGCAAGCTTTCTGAGGCTCAATAGATGCCATCAAAACCAAATAGAATCTCCATTTCCAGTTTTGGGATGTATCATAGATTGTCTACATTTCAATTAGTTTGGTATTCCAATCTAGCATTCTAAGCAGCAGGGTATAGAGGCCTCGAATATCAATCCCAAAAAAATCTTAAGAGACAGTATTGAAAGACATGTTTATTCTTCCTTTTACAAAAGAACTAATTAAGTATGTAGAAAAAACTAGCCACAAAGTATAAAAAAATTGGGATGCTTAACACCAGAAAAAGATCAAGTCGAGATATAATTCCTCAAAATTTTCCTTGTTGCAAAATTTTCCCATCCTTGAAGGATATATTTCAAGGCTGGTTTGGTATAATAGTAACAAAAAAGACATGTATCATGGCTTCATTGCACCACAGGCTAGAAAAATCTAAATCTTTATTCCTTACTTTCCCAAAAAAATTCAAAGCAGCTTTGTTCCACAACAGAATGCATATAAAGCAAAGCTTCTGGGGTTCAATAGACAACATCAAAATTAAATAGAATCTCCATTTCTATTTTTGAGATGTCATAGATTTTCTAGGTTTCATTTAGTTTGGTATTCCAATCTAGCATTCTAAGCAGCAGAGTATGGAGGCCTCAAGTACCAATCCCAAAAAATTCTTAAGAGAGCATTAAAGACATGTTTAATATTCTTTTACCAAAAGAACTAATTAACTCTCTACAAAAAAAAAAAAAATAGCCACAAAATATCAAAAAATTGGGATGCTTAACACCAAAAGGAGATCCAGTCAAGATATTATTCCACATAACTTTCCTTGTAGCAAAACTCTCCCGTCCTTGAAGAATATATTCCAAGGCTGGTTTGGTTTAATAGTAACGAAAACATGTATCATGGTTTCATTGCTGCCATAGACTAGAAAAATCTAAATCCTTATTCCTGACTTTCCCAAAAAAATTGAAAGCAGCTTTGTACCACAATGGCATGCATATGAAGCAAGCTTTTTGAGGCTCAATAGACGACATCAAAATTAAATAGAATCTCCATTTCCAATTTGAGATGTGGCATAGATTTTCTAGGTTTCATTTAGTTTGGTATTCAGATCTAGCATTCTAAGCAGCAGAGCATAGAGGCCTCAAGTATCAATCCTAAAAATCAGTTCACTAGTTCTGATCGACTTCAGTAGCCTCCATAGCTTTCTCAATGTATATAAAAGTTTTTTCAACCATCTCCTAAGATTATAATTGACTTTTAACTGATTCCAAGTAGGTAACTGTTCCAACCAAAAGAAATCACCCAATTGTCAAGTCCCTTTTTAGACAAATTGGGAGCAGATCTCTCTCTTAAACACACCAATAAGGTGTTTATATAAGACAACGTCCACCAGATTGATCAAAATGCTTGTGTTTATTTCCCATCTGTGAAAAGACAGTGGCACAGACTGCATTCTTAATATATAACCTGGCTTTCCAAATTGGCTTTTACACAGAAGGTCCTTGCAGTATTGAAAGTGTTAGGAATATTATATCATTTGTTAGGTTTGTGTAAGAACCCTATGTTCTCCCCAACTGTATTCCTGCACTTCTAATCATTATTCTCTGAATTTGAGCCTTGAGGAATATTGTCAAACAGTTGTCTTGCAAAATCTGGGCTTGCTGTTTTGTGTTTTCAGTTTGTTTTGATTGTTTTGTTTGATGCAAACATGCTTGGAAATGACTTAAAAAATGATTGCTAAGATGTCTAACCAAGTAGCAAAGATGAAATGCAATCCTTTTGTATTTTTTCAAGGGCATATATATGACCTACTTGTGCAAAATGTGCATCTACAGCAGTGAGACAATTTGTCAAACACTTTGTATGCAAACTATATAAGCTGATATGAAAGTAACTACTTGACAATTTGTCAAACAATTTGCAGCCAACCTCCAATATTTCTATTTGATATTTTGCAGTGATTACAAGGCTCAACTCATATGCAAAATGCAAACTTCCCCTTACACCAACTTGACTGAAATTACATTGACAAATGACTGTCATAGGACAGCGACTACAACTCCCAACCAAATGCAATGCTAAATAGATATATGACTGAATTTGTACAATGCTAATGACTGCTTATGACAGCAACTCCTCCTACAATGCAAACTAATACAAATAAAGAACCTGATATAATGATGGCAGCCACACAAATTGTTTGATCCTCCAAGATGATGAAGTCTATGCCCTTCAAGATGCTGCGTCTAGCCTCATGTGAGCCCAGCGAACTCCTCAAAAGCCTTGACTGATTTTTATTGGCTTTCTTTGACAAAATTGCACTATTTACAAGTGTGTCCCAGCCACCAATGATGTCTGACTTTTATCTCCTTCCAAAACAGAAATTGACTTCCTCAAAGTCGTCTTTAGCAATGCCAAAATCATCCTTCCAAAGGACTGCAAAGTCTCCAATTAAATCTGAGAATATATAGCTCCAAACAAATCACCAAATGCAAGCACCAAATATCTTTCAGATTAGAACGGTCTCACAAAAATCTGCAATTTAAACCCTGGTGAAAATCTTATGATTCTTTACCAATGAAGCTCACTATTGACTACTGGATGCAGCCAATCCACAAGCAAGCCTTCGGAAGCTCTTTCACCACCTCAGGTATGCGAACCAATGAGAGTTTTCATTCCCAATGGCCAAGAAGTGTAGAAATTGCAGAAACCCTAGGTTTCTTCATCTCCACAGCAAAGTTCTTCAAAAGCTCAATATCAAGTCCTAGATGAATACCATAGCCTCGGTTGATCCCCTTTTATAATCTCTCAAGAAGAAATCGACCCATCTAGAAGCTTCTTTATCATTTAAATATATTTCAATGTTTGCACTTTATAAATCCTCATAAATGGGCGCCCGCTTATAAATAAATTATTTCATATTTTATATGCTTTTTGATGACTTTTATAAAGTCACACTTGATGAGCGCCAATACCAAAGTGAATAAAAATATATCTTTAAAGTCATTCATGACCCCTTTTATGTCTCACAGCCCCATTAGACATAAAGTGCAGTTATAAACTTTATAATGTGCTTTTAATAATTAATTATTATTAAAGTCACCTTTAATAATAATAAAATGATATAACTTGCACATTACTCCTTATTTCACCCAACCAACTGAAAACTGAGATCAACACTGAAATCATCACACATCTAGGTACCTTACTATAAATAGAAATATTGGACTCTCCTAACCTATTGACTTACTATAAATAGTAAGTGTGTGAAACTGAGTCATGAACCAACAAACGAAGGCCAACTTGAACCAAACTCTGCTCTGAAGGAGAAGGAAACCAGATAACTACAAAAAACAGGACCCTCTGAACAACTCCATTAGCCTACGAGGATCAAACGATAGGCTAATCCTCCAAACTCTGATGCTCGCAAAAATGGGGACATTACAGTTTGTTAGTACATTTATTATGCTTTTTTACAATATAATATGTAGGTTAATATACGAGTGTTTATAGGGATTTGAGTTAGAAATTAGAACTCGTCTATGTAAAGGGAGTTGTCATAGGAGGTTTCCTATAAAGATGTAATAGCTTATTTGAACGAAAATAAGAAAGGAGTAATAGAAGTAGAGTTATTTTAATAAAATTTTCAATTTGACTTCTATTTACTCTCCTCAAATTTCTCATATGGTATCAAAGCAGCAAAATTATAATAGAGAGAAAGGAAAGAGAAGTATCTGTTGTTTAGAGGAGAAACTGTGAATGTGGTGGATCTAGTGCAGATGTCAAATCCTCTGTTCAAGAAAATCCCTATGCTAATTCACAAGGAGAAACCCATCTACAAGTCGCTAGACTACGTATTGTTTTCTCTCTTTCTAAGTTAAATATTTATGGTAAATTTATCACCCTATCTATCATAACTGCTATAGGGAGCCATCAATTTTCTTATCTGCCAGGATAAATGTTGTTAGATATTTGATCGGTATACTTGTAATTGGTTCCAGCAAAACCCTCTCCAATAATGGCAATGCTTCTAGGTTTGGCATTTGTTTGATTTTATACCACAGATTATGCCCCTTCAAATGCTTCTCAGCAGATATTAAATCCACAGCTTCTGCATCTCCTGCCATAAGTCTTGACTCTCTTAATTGTTTCTTTGTTCCTTTTCTTCTAAAGTGGGGGTGATATTTTAAATGTTTCAATATGTAGAAATAGTTGATTAGCAAATGCCACTTTATGATTTGCCTTCCAAGATCCTTTGTCAAATGGTTAATATGCAATTTCGGGCTAAACCTGAAACAAATGAAGTATTTGCACAAACTACTTTGGTTTTGATGGCAGAGCATATTAATCAATGACGATCTAGTCAAGGAAAATTCATTTGTGGAAGGAGTAACAAAAAAAATCAGAGACAGATTGAAGATTTGGAACAGGAATCTAGTGTTGATTCAGGGAGATTTATAGTGGAAGGAGTACCTGTAATTTCACCTATTCGAGAGACTGTGATAATAGCAGTTTGGATGACAGTTATTTCTTTTTCAATGGTTCTAGTTGATTTTCTTTCAAAGTCAAAGTTTCATGTATATTGGCTCCTATATTCATCTGTAATTGGGATATTGCTTGCTTGCTTTGGGATGTATCATATGTTAGGTTTATCAACATTTCACTGAGATGTGATATGGCTACCATTGGGCCCTCTTAGCTGTGGAGGACTAGGCATATATGTTGATCGATTTCTTTCAGAAGCACCAGAAAGATTGGTTTAATCTACCTACCAAACACTTGGTGATTTGCATGAGAGGAAGATAAAAGAAGAAAATCTTAAAAGATTTGTCATTCAGCTTTCTACTCTAGCTAATGTTTACATAAATGGTATATTGTCATGGCCATAGTTTACATACTCGGAATCAGAGAGCACTCGGCAAGCCCAAAAATTTTGACTCGGGAAAAACTCAGTAAATACTCGACAAATACTCAGCAAATACTCGAAAAATGTGTGTGGACATTTATGTATGTGTATACTCAGGACTGCACTATGCAAACATACATATCTATAAACATACATAGGATACCAAGTTTGCATGCATATACACACACAGACATATTTATACACACACAAACATGCCAAGTTTGTGGGGTTTTTGCGAGCTATTGGCGATTACTCGATAATTTGACTGGAGCAAATCCTTCTGCATACTACCCGCGAGTAAAAGCAGAAATTACTCGGCGTGCAAATTTTTTGGAGATTACTCAGCTACTCTAAGAGTAATCAGAGAGTATGTAAACTATGGTCATGGCAGCTTCATGGTTCAGCATTCCATGTTGTTAAATACTTTCTCTCCCATGTAGATGTGTGTATGCAAGATGAGCTTTACCATGTGCAAGCGCTTCTTAGTCCAAGCACGCCGTTTGTTGTCATTGTTATTGATGCTAAGTATGATAGCTTTTAGATTAAGCTTAAGTTTTAATAGTTTCATAGTAGTAGGTTATTTATTGTCTCGTTATTGTCAATTTAGCTTCATCAAATGTATGTTTCTCAAAATTTAAACAGTGTTGAAAAGTAATAAAAATAAAAATTGTCTCAATTGTAATTGGACACACTATCGCATGTACACAACATCCATCTTAAGGGGGGGAATTCTAAAACTGAGGCTCAATGCCAAATTTTCTAAGTAGCAAAACTACTAGAGGATGGAGGCACATGAGGTTGGAGGACATTCAACGACCTTTCATCAGTGACTAGCGATGAGGTTATTAAATTGTTTTAGTGACAAAACTATTTGTCCCAACATAATCAAAGGCAAGATCGGATTCCAAGTGGCAACGGTAACTGTCTCATATCGTTTGTGATTAGAGTGGTAGAGATCTACAATGGTGGTTGCATACGCAACAAGGACTTGGTTCTCAAGCTTTGTATGTTGTGATTGGATATGTTTGTCCCCAATCAAAATTTGTTGATTAAAAGTGATTGGATGTGCTTGTCACCAATCACATTTGTTGATTAAAAGTGATTGGAAGTATTTGTCCCCAATCACAAAAGTTGGTGATTATGATTGAAAGTGTGTCACCAATCATAATTGTAGTGAGCAGACGTGTGTGTCCCTATTCATAACTTCGATGTTGGATAGATGTATATGTCCCTATCCAAACTTGTTGTATGACCATGGATAGATGTGTTAGTCCCTATCCTTGACTCCATGGGTAGATTGTGTTGGCGTAACAACTAACACCTCTAGAGTGCAAGTGGATACGGACAGCTATGCACACTACGTGATGAGTGCTCTTCAAATTAGGAGGGGAAGCTCCCTCGTTGTGCAGACAAAATGCTTGAAAAAGTAACCTAAACTAATTCCTGTCTTTTTGTCTCAGCTGAAAGAGGCACAAGGTTTGCAATAAACTTCGAACATTGCAGCCAAGGATTTTTTGGTTTCACAGGACTTAACTACAACTCAAAACTAAATAACTTAAACTATCCAATCCCCTCAAGAAATCAGAGCATGAGGAAACGGAGCGGGAATGAGCTTACATGATAAACCAGGTACAAATTCACAACGTGAAGGCAAGGTGGGCACAACTATTTGCTTGTCTGAATAGGTTTATTATCACACACATCATATGATAAGCTTTAAGTACAAATTCTCAACTTGAAGGCAAGGTGGGCACAACTATTTGCTCAATCTGAATAGGCTTATTAGAAATGCAACACAAAGGATAGCCAACTAGGACGGTAAATTGCAGAGACGAAACATGCATACAATTTACGATCGAACTAGCCACTATATCTAAGATAAGCATTCACCATAATAATTGCATGAAACCCGAGTGGCATAACAATTCATCATTATAATAAATACTCGCAAACAGATACAGAATAAGCAATATTACAGGCAAGATGGGCACAGCATATATTACTCTCTCGTGCAAAAGTTATTTACAAATGAGCAAAAGCTCTTATTTATAGACATCAAAAGGTGTAGGGAACCCTAAAATCACCTTGAGTCAACTACAGTCTTGCAATGCATGCAAGATTATTGCTAAACCCTAATAAAGCAAATTATACAGTTAACTAGAAAGCTACCATCAGTTAACCGGTACAATTAATCTAAATGGACAATGTGCAAGCATGCACGTCCTTATTGAAAGCAAGTTAACTAGAACACTACCATTAGTTAACAAAAACCCTAAATGTAACTCCAAGTGTACATAGATAATCCCAAAATAGACATGCATGAGATGTGCAGTGAGTTAACTTGTAAAGGTAACGCCAAATTTAACTCCTGTGTTTAATGTTTATCTTGAGAGGTGGGATCTAAAGTCTATTGGCCATGATCTCGAGCAAGTAACCTCTTCACAAGGTTGTTGACTGCATCACCATCTGGAGATCATCACATGTCTTAACTATCAATTCACTACTTGTCAGCAATTCAAGCAATCCTAGAAATCCTTGCACACTCAAACCAACATTTCACTGACTGGTAACTTTGGCGGCTTCATAACTAAAGTGATGGCCACTGTCTCTTCTACAGCTTTACACTTTTGACACTTCTCACATTTTTCACGTCTTTCTCTATGGAAGAGTGTTGCATGATGAAACCGCGAAGTTCAACTGCAAACCCTCTGGTTGTGAGAAATGCAAACTTGTCGCACACGTAGAATTCCAACAGTATCAACCCTCTAAACAGGCCTTGGAAGGCTATCAACTATACAAGGCGGACTTTGAGTGTCTATGCCTGTCAATCCTTCGGATGCACTTGATACAAATTGGTGTCAGCTTTTCTGATGAAATCATGAATTGAGACCAATTTGGTCTTGAATTCAATTTGCGTGAACTGCACTCTAAAAAATTCACCTGTTGACTGTAAACATGGCTATGTTCTAACAACTTTCTCCGAAAAGCAAAATGTCACCTATTGAGGCTAAAAATAGCCCGTCGAAGGGCAATTATCATCAAAAATTCTAGGACGTGGGTTTTATCCAGAAAATGTTTCTAAGTCAACCCACAAGACCAGAATTGTGAAAAAGTGTCGTTTAGCTTGACATGCAAGAGCTTTTTCCGAAAAAAGCAACTGGGGGCAGCAGGGGCTGCGAGGGGCAATTTTTCTGAGAAAATCTGAAATATGGGTTTTGTCCAAAAGATGATTCTAAGACAACCCACAATGTCAGATTCGAAAAAATATCGACTTTTACTCCACCATGCAAAGGAATTTTAGTTGAGAAATCAAAGCCTCGAGAATTGATGCTCTGGGGTAAATTTTCATGAAAAATTCTAGCACATGGGTTTTGTAGAGGAAGCTATGCTGAACCAAACAAGATGATTTGTTTTGTCAAAAGTCACCGAATTCTCGAGCATGCGAAATAAATTAAGACGAGAAATAGAAGAATTTAAGACAAACGATAGAAGTTTTTAATGCTTTTCTTCTACTAAAATCACCATCTTATCTTGATATATGTTGATGAATGTGGACCTGTACCTACAAGGAAATCTGAGAACAATCTCTGTAGTGCCTTCGAATGTTGAATGCTGAAGAATTCACCCACACAAGTGAGAAAATTCGCTTTGGTCTTCAACTATGTGAGAGAAGAATGGACGCCATCTTGAATAAATGGAAGAATTCTTTGCTTAATGGCACCAACTACAAGAATAAACCTTGACTAACAAAAGAAGTCTTTTGATCGGACCCCCTCCAGTTCGACTAACACTAACTTGGAGTCTCGCAGATAAAATAATATTAAAATATTCAGTTACCATTACATGCAAATTTGTAATTTAACATTAAAGAGGCGTCAATATTTAATTATTGAAGAAAATCGCCATTTTAATGCTTTGCATGCAAAAACTAAATTAAATATTATTTTAATAAGTTAACAAAAATCTCAGCATCTGGATGCACTTGGCAAAATCCACTGATTCTAAAAATTCTTCATTTGACCCTCCAGGGGTCCATTTGCACAAGTTATGAGATTTTTCGCTAACTTCCTACTTGATAGCTAACTGCAAAGTTACAGTTGACCATGTTCAACACTGATTTTTGGATGACTGAGTGATGCTGAGACCAAGCTGAGATATCCACTACGAAGCCTGCAAAGCAAGGATGAAATGTCTATTGGGAGCCGCAACTGCTAAAATCAACGTTTGACACCTCAAAATTAGGTGCCTCTGATTAAATTGATGCAAGGTCACCAGACTTAGCCATCTCTCCATTCTGCCATTTGACGCTTCAAACTGTCGTTGATGGTGAACGATGAACCTCACAGACTGGATGATAGGCTCATTGCATGACTGGAAGTATTCTGCATCCAATAACTGTAAGGCACCTGAAAGCTGCATTAAGGACCCCAAAAACAAGGGCGCC
>VDFB02337460.1:0-57753 GCA_007258455.2 Sequoia sempervirens
ACAAAAAAGACAAAAAAATGGTAAAAAAGTCCTAAAAAAAGACAAAAATATTGTAAAAACGTCCTGAAGAAAACCAAACAAAACCTGTCATGTCAATTAGTCAAGTCTTTGTCATATGTCCAAACTACGTTGTCTCTGTGCATTTGCTATGTAGGCAAGACTCATACTCGAGTCCTCGAGACATTAGGTCAGTCCTCTTAGGTTTGTCAGAATAAAATCATGCTTCAATCTTTGGTCATCAAGACAAGGTCATTGGTCATGTCGAACTATGAGGTCTCTGAGTGCATGACGTAGGCAAGGCCATCTGTCGATGAGCCCCCGAGGTTGCACTAGGTCAGTCCATTAGGGCTCATGGCACTACACTAGCGAATCATTCCCAAAGGGATAAAACTCACAAAACAAATTATGGCAATCATTTATTCAACATGGCAATCTCGTCAATCATATCATCATGACAATATCAATATATCGTCAACACAAGCCAAACTCGGTCAAAGCAAGTCAAATCATAATAACCTGTCACACTGCCAACTTTGGGTAAACCTTTAGATATGTCTTGAACGATAACCTCTGTCATTCATGCCTTAGGATGTGTCCTTCCTAGGCATTGTCACTGTCATTCAACATTTTTGAGGGATCCTCTTGACATTTAAGGATGACTCCTCTTCACATCGGTAATCTTTAGATGTGTCCTTCTGAAGAACGAACCCTGTCATTTACGCCTTAGGATGTGTCCTTCCTAGGCATTGTCATCATCACCGTCACATGGCATTTTGAGGGATCCATTTTGACATTTAGGGATCAATCCTCTTGACATTAAACATTATTCAGGATGTGTCCTTCCTGAATTTGGAAATTTTTGACATTTGTCACCTAAACATTAACAAGACTTTAAATACCTCGGCATCTCAACATTATCAAACATGGCATCTTGACATCAAAACAATGGATATCCAGACACACTTGGTAAAACATTTGGCACTTGTCTTTTGGCCTTTTATCATGTTATTAGTTTTTCAGCGAGATCCCAATAAAAGGATTTAGAGAAGCATCGATGTACAATGACGTTTGTCTTGACTTTTGACACGCATGATTACTAGTTTCTCAATGAGGTCCTGATTTCAAGATTTAGAAAAACAATGACGTATCATGATAAGGGCTTTATTTTGTATTTTGGAAATCATGCCGCTAGTTTCTCAAGGATGTCCTGGAAATAGGATTTAGAGAAGTAATGACGTTTCATGAATTGTCCTTCTTGTCTTTTTCTGCTTGTGGTTGGTTATGACAAAAAGACTGGGGCAATTGCGCTCTTAGTATGAGTCATGATCATCCTTGTCTGTGACTGCTTGTCTTATGCAATGGTACTCAACCTTGTACACCTTGATCTATGTCATATCATGGTGTTTGTTGGCCATCACAACAGTATGCCCAGTGATGATTAAGAGAAATAAATATTAAAGTTCTACTGCAAGTTTTGAAGGATTCTTTCATCTAGTCTGCATCTTCATCATCCATATCTTTTGCACTAATATTTTTTTGTTGTCTCTTCATATTCTAGTCTTCTCATCCATTTCAAGAGCACACCTGTGTTCTTGGAACCTGTTTGTCCTCTTGAGGGGGCATACCGCTACCCTCCTCGTCGTTCTTCCTCATCTTATTCTGCACTGAGGCATATCTTTGACTTATTTTCTGTCACAATGCGACATGCTACATTATGACAAAGAGGGGCAAAATGTAGACACTTAAAAATGACCTAGGCCTGCAAACTCTATTTTTACCACTTTCATCCTAGCATAATTATGACATTTAATTATGTCCTTGGTCCATATTCGACTATTAATTAAATAATTCATAATTTATTTAATTAATTCATGTCCTTTTATTCTTCATGATTATTAAATAAATAATTTTTATTTATTTATTCAATACGTCTTTAATTGTCTAAAGTCTTCCTTTAATTAAATAAATTTGTTAATTTGTTTAATTAACTTTATCCATTTATTCCTCTTGATTATTAAATAAATAAATTTTATTTATTTATTTAATATGTCACTAATTTCCATAATTAAATGAATTTGTGAATTTTTTTAATAATCAGTCATAATCCTCTAAAATTAAATAATTAGCTTTAATTATTTAATTACTCAATTTAACATATTCATCATTTTAAGTAAATTTAAAATGATTTCACTTTCTTCACCGTCAGTCCATTTTAGTAAATAATCTGAAAAAGATTATTTATTATCTCACAAAATCCATATTTTGAGTTGATTTAATTCAAATTGGCAGCTTTCTTCCAAAATTAAAAAAAATCATGTAGATTCTTGTTTTTTTCAAAGCTACTTTTTAGTCCACCTTTTATCTTTTTGATTTTTGGAATCTCACAAAGTAGGCTATATTTATCTTCTTAATTTTAAAAATCTTTATTTTTGAAATTAATTATCTCATCTTTTCTCCACCGTCGATCTGATTTTCTCAGATGAAATCTTGACCACTCACTTAAGGATTTTACCCTAACCCTGATTAGGATTATTAGATTGAATCTTGTCCTCTGATTTTAGGTTTTTATCAAAGGTCAATCTCTTCCGTCTATTTAAAATTGTGTTTTCTATAAAATGTCAATTTTTCTCATAATTTAGGGGACCACTTCATTATTATCAGCATTATAGTCATTTATCATTCATAGTCATTTATCATTCATCACAGTCATTTATCATTGGCATAGGCATAATTTTACTTAAATCCTTCAAAACTTGCATAGGACAATGGCATAGTCATAATGCTCACACACTCAATTTGAGGGCATCAATCACACGCTGCAAGCTAGGAGGTGCTATGGAGGTGATTCACGGAAGCTTCGTGAATCTGGTATAATTGTTTCGTAATTATTTGCTTTCATTGTGCTTCATATCTCTTTGGGTTTATTTCATATGCTTTCAATTGATTATCGATTAACTAACCCTGAATTTTACCCTTAGTTACATCATCATCATATTCATCATATGATCTTTCACTAAGTTTGGATTCTTTGTTTTTCTATTTCTTTGTAGCTTTGAAAGAAACTTCTCTTTTTGATGGCTTCTCATATTTGATCCTCATCTCATAAGCTTAGTGAGGATTCCATGCAACTTGTCCATTTTTTAAGGATTGTAGATCCTTCATTTCTTCAATAGCAAAAACTTTAGCATCAAATCCGAGAGACAATGATCTTAAAATTTTTTGCACAATGATTGAATCTTTAATCTCTTCTCCAAGTCCCTTGATTATGTTAACGATCTCATCCACTTGAAGGAAAAAAGGTGGTGACATTTTCTTCTTCTTTCATTTTGAGACTTTCAAACTGACCTCTATGAGTTTGAAGTTTATCTCTTTTGACCTTATCATCTCCTTCATAGGTATTCTTCAATTTGTCCCACATGTCTTTGGCCAATTTGTAGTGCATAAACTTCATGAATTCTGATTCAGATAATCCACACAGAATTGCATTCTTTGCCTTTGCATTATATTCACTGGCCCTCTTTCCTTCCTAATTTTTCAGAGGAGTTGCAAGAGGTGTATAACCCTTCACCATAGATTTCCAAATATTATATCCTAGATCATTCAAATAGGTTTCCATCCTTATGCTCCAAAAAGCATAGTTTGTTCCATCGAACAATGGTGCTTTGTTTGATGAGAAATGATATCCTTCTTATCTTGCCATGTGTGCTTATATAAGATCTAACAAATTGCAACACAAGAACATTAGAATTTATGTGGAAACCCTTATTGAAGAAAACCATGGCAAAATAATGCTTATATAAAACTTACAATTTTTGTAGGCACCAACGTATAGGAGACACCGATCCCCTTTTATACAATTTGTGAGCACCAACCCACTGGAGACACCAATACCCTTTTATACAATTTGTGAGCACCAACCCATTGGAGACACCAATCCTCACAACTGAGAACCAACTCAGTAAGAGACACCAATCTCTTGTTAAGACACCAACCTTCTATGTGATAGAATTAGTATCTTCTTGTGAATGTCCTCTTCAATAGATGATGAACAATCACATTCAAATCAACAAGTTCTCTTAAAAAATAACTTATATTTTTCTTTATAGATGTGTCATAATTCCTTCACAAAATCCGTCTTGAATTATCTTCTATATTTCCCTCCTTCAAATCTCCTTGTGCTTGTATATAATTTCTTTTATTTCCACGCACACCCATCAGGACATCTCACCATCTCTATATATATTCTCACCAAGAGTGGAAAATTTATGAATGGACACAATGATTTTCAAAAGACACAACTCATAATTTTTGCACTATTTCATGATGCCCCTTAATACACAACTTGGGTGCACCATATAGGGGTTGACCCATATCAAAATTTCTTTAATTTATTTTTAAATGCCACTATGAAAGGCACCACATTAGGGACGGTTGGCCCATAGTATAAACCTATTTTATTTATTTTAAATCAATGAATATGGGCACCATCATTAATGAGGATCAGTTCAAAAATTAAAATCATTTTAATTTAATTTTTAACACAATGGACGTGCCAAAATGGAGGAATTTTGACCAATTGTTGCTATGATTAAATTATGCCAAAATATATCCTTGAAATTCCTTGGTAATTATGTAATTCCATCTTCTTTAAAAAATGAATCGCATCATGATGAACTTTTCATCAATCTTCACCATCAAACACCTAAGTGCCTTTGACATCAATGACAACCATTCTAACACATTTGACCTTGGGTGTTTTGATTCTTTCATGTCATGTGCCTTTATTTTTATGTCCTACATGATGTGCCTTTATGTCTATGCTTTGATGCTTATACCTCATATCACATTCCTCTATGCTTACATAATTTATTTATTTATTATTACTATTGCTTAAATTTGTCCCCATCATTAGGAGCATCCTATCAACCTTTGATATATGTGATTACATACTAAAATCTTGCTATCTTATTGGTTTCTTGTAACATTATGTTATTTGTGTCACTTGTTGCATGATTATTAAGCTTTGCATGATCGTATTGTTTACATATCTTGTTCTCCTCTCCTCTAATTCCTTGTGCATGTGACAAATTGAAGGGGGCATATAATATCATTGATGCTCCTTGATGACTATGATTGTAGTATTAGATCATGTTTATGATGGTTCCTAACATGCCTAATTGATTAATTTTTCATGGATTCCATCATACCCAGTAGATATTTCTCTTACTATTCCCAACAAATATTTTTGTTTACTTGTACTTTTATGTTTGTTAACATTATTTAGTAATTCTTGTTTGTACCTATTTTAGATGAGTGTGAGATTTTCCTCATTCATACTCTATGCTTGTAGGTATCCAAATAGAATGCTCATTGTGTGGAGTATGCATGTAATCATCATCCTTATTTGTATATTTTTTATTAGTATCTAAATATTTACTTTCATGTTCATTGTTTGTTTCCTTTAATATGCATCTTCATAGTATTTCACATGTAATTCAAAGTAAGGGAGAAACATAAAAGTGAAAATTACATGCCTTGCACCTTTTCCCTCTATTTCAAACTCATTTGACTAGGTTGCCCCTAATGTAATTGCTAGTGTACAATTGGTATATTTATGTAAAATTTGGCAAATGACTTGATCCTTGACTAATTTTCAATTCACATATCCCAAGGGTCCAGACCCAATTCACCATTACCCACTCATGTAAACCTTAGACTAATTCAACAAATACAAAAAAGAACTAGTTCAAATCCATGTGAATTTTGATCCTCAAAATTTTAAATTTAAATTTAAGTATAGGCACGAATTTATCCATTTCCAATTAATCATCATTTATCAAATTTAAGAACAAAAATATTCACATTGTACAGTAGGGTGTTGTATAAAAAAGAAAACCCAAAGTCATTTGGATCATCTAGGATCAAGAACCATTTGGTGGGAGGGAAAACACACTGTGCATCAACACATAGCATCATCATGGCATTAGCATTGACATATGCACTAAATTGTTTGCTGTGTATTCAATTACTATTCAAAAAAAAAAAAAAACTGAATCCAAAGGCTTGAGGAAGAAGAAGATCCTTGCATAGCAATATCTTAAAGGTGTTCACCAACACTTCAATTTTAGACTTAAATACCAAGGTGAGCATGAATCTCAAGTCAAGTGAAAATAAAGTTGAGTCCACAATATGGTGTTAATTATATGATAGAGGTCAAATTCATATGTACATAGATCATCTCTACTATGCAAAATAAACCTAAATCGACTAACTAAATTTATCAATGTAAAAGAATTTGTCTAATAGATTCTCAAACATTGACACAAGGATGAATTGCAGAGCATTGTCTATCACAACATATTCAACACAAACCCTAGAGATATGTAAATTTATTTTATTTATTAATTTCCAAGTGTATTTATGAATATGTTTAATTAGCATAATAGTTTTTTTTAGATTGCAAGAGTCGGTCAGGTATTCATCCCCCTATAAATTGTAGTGTGCCTGGTAAACCTTTTTCATGTGACTGGTGGCGTTGACGTGACACACTCTCCAATACCACGGGGATGGTGGGGAGACTAGACCTTGTGACCTCTTATCTACAATAGGGTGCTTTAGCCAATCGAGCTAGGCCCACCACCCCTAATTAGCATAATAGTTTCAACTCTAATATCTAAGAGTATTTTTTATCATTGTTGATTAATTATTTTACCCCTAGATATAGGTGTGAAGGTTTTTTATGTTCTTATAGTATGTTAAAGATTGTAAGGGTGAAAATTGCATACCTTGCACTTCTCCCCTTCGTTTTAGACTCATTTTGAGGGTTGTTCCTAATGTAATGACTAGTGCACAAGAGGCATTTTTTTGAATAAAAATTGGCCTTTAACTTGGAATAACTTGATTGCACCTTCACACATATCCCTTTGATCTTTAGTTTATCCATTCATTTACTTGGGTTAAATCAATAAGCATAGAAATGACCCCAAAACTTTCAAATTCAAATCTAGGCTAAACCTTACTTACTTTCTAGTATTCATTACTTTTCAACTTAAGAGTGAAATGTGTGAACTTGTGTGCTAGGGTGGAATTTGTCCACCTACTTTTCAAGAACGTTTAAACAACAAGGTGACTAGATTCCAAACATCTCATTTTTGCAAACATAGATCAAATCTGCAAGATAGATTCATTTCTAGAGATGCGAATTCAACTTAGAGCAAAGAACGAAACAATTAGTTGTATGTCAGAACTTACCAATCACAAATATAGATATAGAGAATTAATTTGGATCATCTAAACACAACCTTCAACAAAGAGTCTTTGAGCCATACATGAAGCTAAGTCCTAATCCCTCATTATTATTTCAAAAAGCATGTTTTCATATCAATTATTGTCTCAACCATTTAATCTAAGGTTAATTGCTTATTTGTGTTGAGTGTATTACTTTATCCTCATGTAATGACCTTCCCTAGTTGGTATAATTTTTTTTCAATTTCCTCAATTATTAACGCTATCCTTCAAGGAAGCATTTTTCCCGACTCCTCCATTAATATTCACGGCTGGAGGATGTTTTAAGAATTATCGTGCCTTTCATAAACTTCATAGTCTGCGGTTCAAGAGAATATTGACCCCTCACAATAATCTCGACTTCCCAGCTTTCTTCTGGTTTCACAGACTCTAGGAATACCAACGGAAGATTAAAGAATGTGTCAATTCCTTCAATTGATAGGTTTTCACTTGAAAATGCTCAAAAACTGGCTGGGCTTAAGTGTCACACACTAAGCCCTAACTTTTTAGGTGAGTCAAAACTAAATGTTTTCCGTTTTCTTTTCCCTTTCAGCTGGCACTGTCACGGCTGAGCTTTGTACAAGTCACTGTCGCGGCTGGGCTTTGTACAAGTCACTATTCACGTTAATGCATCATGCCAAGTTTGTCATTAACTAAAGTATTTCTTTTCCCATATTTATTATGGTAGCTCCAGCTTATTCATATTTTATGGATGATAGAGTGGGAAATTTGAAGGTTTGTTGGGATGAAATCAAAGTTATTTTTTATTTTAGATTTATTTTAAAAGATTATTTGTTGTATTTTAAAATAAATTATTTATATAAAAATATCTAAGATAATTAAATAATACAATGAATTATATAAATTAAATTTAAGTAAATCTATTACATTAAAATAATTGATATATATATTTATATAATTTTTTTTTTTTTAACTATTAATAATAAATCAATCATTATATATTATTTTATTAATATATACAAATATTACAAATATATATAAAATAAGAAAATGATAATATTTAATATATTTTTTATTATTTATATAATATTATTGTATATTGTTATATATTTATATATAAGATATTATTTATTTTAATATATTATATATTATATTATATCATATAAATTATTTTTATATAAATAATATAATCTATCACCATAATGATTGCCTTTATTCCTTGTATTTACTTTTTTTTAAATAGTTAGTACAATAATATGATTTATTAGTCTCAACTATCATACATAATATATGTTGATTTGTATTTAATTAATTACATTTATTTAATTAGCTTATATTTGGTGAACGTTTCTAGTTTACATAAACTAATTTTTACCTGTATGAGAGTTTTTCATATCAATATATGTATGGCATATACATCTCACTTTTAGATAAAATAAAAAATCTTTACAATCATTTTGTTTCATTACTATTACATTGTTACTATCTCTTCCACAATGGTTTTAAGCTTGATTTTATATCTTTTTCACCTAACCTTATAATTATATTAAGGTTTAATTTAGATCTAATATACCAATCAAACTAAGATCTATTATGATACTTATATTGAAAAAACAAAATTCTATTATATATATGTATATATATATATATTACATATATAATATAATATAATATAATATAAGACAATAATAATATTTTATTACATATTATTATATATTTATGTAACATATTATTTATTCTATTATATTATATACTATATTATTAGTACTTGCCATAGGCAATACTATTGCAATTAGTTTTGTTAATTAGTTATTAATAAGTTGATTTTGAATCAATTAAAAATTAAAAAAATATCCTTTTAAAAAAAATTAATATTTGTAAAGTTGTAAAGTGAACATGTAAATGTTTAACTTTTGAAATTTGAAAAAATATTTTTCTTTGAATGTGATTGGTTAAAAAATTTGTGGTGTTATGGGTGGATTTTTAGAAAATTGATGGTAAAATTATTTTTTAGCTTTTTTTTAATCAATTTTACTCTAGTTTTACTATTATTTTGATATTTTTAAATTTTTACTGTTATGTAAGAATATGATGGTTTAATGTAAATATATTTATAAGAGAATAGATGAAACAATACACATTAATTAAAATGTGGAAAAAACTACCATAAAAAAACCCATAAAATATAATTCAATATAAAAAATACCCTCTCCTTCTTTCCACAAATGTCTACTTACCTTCTTTACTATCATTTTAATCACAATGGATATTTAATTTTACTCCCATACAGTTCCCTTAAATATAGGGATTAAATACAGTTCATTTACATGTATAAATTGGTTACAATCCTTTATCAATAAATAAATTAATTAATCACTTCATTATGATATGTCTAAATTCTATCTATTTTATGATGCTAAAGCTTATGTTAGTTATAGTCTATATATTTAACCATTTAATAAGCATTATATACTTGTTTTATATTTATAAATATATATTTATAATTTTAGATTCCATAAAATACAAATAACTTTAATTAAAAATTGTAACATAACCTAGTATAGATATAAGAGTTTTCTTCTTCTAAATTAAATATAAATATAAGAGGTGAGGGGAAGGTTGCACAAGAATCAAGATGTTTTCTTAATAGAAAAAAATAGAAGGAGAAAATATAATATAGAAATAAAATATCATTAATGAATAAACTAGAAAAAATATTACAATTAATCAAAATTAGAAAATACCACCATTCATTTAAAAAAAAATTACAACAACAAGAGCCAAGTGTAATATAATGTTGAAAATATTAAAGGAATTTAAGAATTTTTAATTAATTTAGATTTTTTATTAATAAAAAATGTAATAGCTAAAATTAATATAATATACAAATTTTGAAAACTAAAAAATAATTTTACAACAAAAAATTAATAAATTTTGTAAATATTAATCTTTACATTACAATAATACACTACCTTATAAACTTAATAGACAATCAAATAGACTCTACCATTTTGTCAATATAATACAAATTTTACAATGTAGAATTAATATAAATTTGACATTAAAATTTTAACAAATACAAGACAATATAAGAAAAAGAATATTATAAGAATACTGTTAATTCCTATTAAAATAATGAGATTATAATATGGAGATATTAAGTTAAAAAACCCTAAAAGCTCTTATAATAGACTTTTAAAAAGAAGAAGGGATGAATAGAGATAAGAGCACAATGAGGTCTTACAAATATGAAATAATTTTCATTTGAAAAATAGAAAAGTGTTGTAAATTAGTGAAATATATAGAATAAAAAATGATTAAACATGATTTTTTTATGTGAAAATATAATAAAATATATTACATTAATAAAACATAATTTAATTAAAAAATAGATGTGTAAAAATAATGGTAAAATTCATATATTTATATTATTTCTTTTTTAATTTTGTGTTTATTTTTGAGAATGTTTTTGATTGTCATTCTTTTGTTTCTATATATTTATCTATGAAACATAACAAGAGTTTACCACCAATTGTGAATAGCAAAGTAAACTAAGTAAAGACAAATTGGGTGAATCCAAAAGTAAAACACAAAGCTAATTGTTCACATTTAAACATAGAAATAAGTAACTTTATATTATTGCATAAAGGTAAGTTTTTTTCATATTTATTTTTTAAAATTCATATGATGATGGGCATGTAGATAAATTCATGAAATTATTATTAATATTTTTTATGTTTATTTTCTATCAATTATTGCAATCATAATTGATTATAAAAATATCTTAAAATTTACTTTTTCTACAAATCTATGAGTTGAAATACTTGAGATTTTATTACAAAATTCAAAAATCAAGAACACAAAGAAGTCATAGATAAGCACACTTAAATAATATTTGATATGGAATAATTATTTTACTTATGATTATTTTATTTTAAAGAAATATTTTTATTGAGAGCTATTATTTCAAACTAGGATTTGAGTGGCCCCTAAGTTAATATTCTACAAATATTTTATCAATTAACCAATAAATACAATCACTACAATACTAGATAGGCACTTGTTTATATTATATTATATAAATAATATAATATAATCTATCATAAAAAAATGATTGTCTTTATCCTTTTCATTTACTTTACATTTTTAAAATAGTTAGTACAATAATATGATTTATTAGTCTCAACTATCATCACATAATATATGTTTATTTGTATTGAATTAATTACATTTATTTAATTAGCTTATATTTGGTGAAACTCTCTAATTTCACACAATCTAATTTATTTTTAAGATTTCTTATCCTTATTAAGATTTTCCATATCAACATATTTATGACATATATATACATCCTATTTTTAGATAAAAGAAAAACTTTTAAAAAAATCATTTTGTTTCATAACTATTACATTGTTTCTAAATATTACATTGTTACTGTCTTTTTTACAAAGATTTTAAGCTTTATTTTATATCTTTTTCACCCACCTTTAAGCATCATATTAAGATTTAGTTTTAGATCTAATAATATACCACTAACAAATTTACATTTATAGCCTAAATCTAAATCTAAAATATAATATAATATATAAATAAGTAATATATAATAATTAATTTATTATTAATCTTTATAAATAAATTTTATATAAAAACATTTCAAATATATATCAATTGTTTTAATGCAATAGATTTACTTAAATTTGTCTTATTAATTTATTACATTATTTAATCATCTTAAACATTTTTATATAAATTAATTTAAAAAAAAAAACTTAAACATAAATCTAAAATAAATCTATAGACAATTCTACCAGCGGAAAAAGAAATTACTTTACATTTCAAAGTACTTCTGCATTTTCACACGAAGAAATCTTTGAAATTACTTTGCATTTCAAAGTACTTGCCATTTTTACACCAAGAAATTTTCAAACTTCTCCGGTACAATAAGTTTGAGCTCCCTTCATAAAATATCGGAGCACGAGAGCAGTGAACAGTGACAGTACAATGTTTGATGCAGGCACGGGAGCAGTGAATTGTACAAGCCCAGTCGTGACAGTGCCCTGACAATGAAGTGCTGAAACGGAAAACAGAAACGGACTCTTCTTTTTTTTTAAGCTCACTTATAAAGTTAGAGCTTAGTGTATGACACTTAAGCCCAGCTTGGCTACGGCAGCACACAGCAGGGTCAAGAATATTGGTCAACTCTGATACAAATACCAAGAATCCCGTTTTCTGTAGACTCGTCCTTTAAATAGTTAATATGAAGGTTCAGGTGAATTAAATACTTCCGTATGGAGCGCCAGCCTGAAGAGACTGACTCGATCGATCATTCCTCGTAATGCTGCAAACCTTCCTTTTGTCTGAAACGACAGGGCTCTGGTGTTTGAAGACTTCAAACATGCAAAAGGTTCCATATAGAAGCCATGCGGCTTATCATATTCTCTCCTTAATCACGGTACCTCCCAGAAATGTTAAGGAATGGTAGATAATTCCAAATTGGTGTGATGATAATCGGCACCTTCAAGCACCATTCAATGAGACATTAGAGCTATCGAATATTAATATTGTCTTACAGTACAGCCTGTATTCTTCAGCTCTAGACAAATTAGCAGAATTCGTAATCCAATCTTGGGTCGCTTAAGAACTTTGAAATTACAGTTTGTAAAATTGACCCAACAATGTTGATGAAGATTCGATAGATTTTTAACAAAAGATATCCTTAGAGGAATTGATCAACTCATATGCCCGGAATGATTCTGTGCAAACTGAATGAAGCTGAATAATACTGAATTATTTACTGAGGAATATATATGAATTCATACCGGGTTGCATTTCAAGAAAAAATCACCCAAACTCTGAATTTTTTTTGTTATATAAGACTCCACAAATTTTCACAAAACTTCAACAGTTAATTCCAATTGCAAAATCTGAGTGATTTTGTTAGTACAAGAATTGGGTTTTCATCCAATTTTGAGAACATGAGGGTTTTCGTCCTCAAGTTATGAGAAATCCAATCTCTCCAAAACCAATCCAAAAATCCAGCATATCTTAAAACAATGGTCCAACAAACTTTTATTATCTTTGCCTTGACCCTTGGTTTTTTGCTTGCGTGACTTCAAATTTCTTTTTTTCTTTTGATTTCCAATTGTGACTTAATTTTGCATTTAATAGATCACTTAAATATAAAATTATTTAATTAATAATATTTTCTTTTGAATTAACATTTGAAGGAAAATATTAAATAATTGAAATAATATTATATTTCTCTATGTAATAAAAAATGAGACATTGCACTTAAACAATTTGAAAGGTCCTTTTTATTTTCTTCAATGATGTAATAATTTAGTTATGTCTGAAAGGTAACTCACAATGTAAGTTACAACTACCAAAGCAAATTCTCCATTCATTAACTAATATGAGCCACAATAATAAATACAAGCCACACTCATTGAAGTGTGTGCCATCCAATCCTTTCAAACACCGTGCAAACAACAATGGTTCAAAATGTCTCATTGTATTTCTTTAAGTTAACAGCAAATTGCATACCATTGATGAAACGCATAATAACTTCATTAATGACCATGCAAATACCTCAACAAACTAAAGCAGAAACAATCTTCATTAATAATATTCAGTAATCAGAAATGAACATCTATTTCTATATCTTTGAAGTAGCTCTGCAACGCTGTTGTAATGCAATTTCTTCACATCAACATACAGACACAATAAAACATTTGAAAAATATATTATTATTGACATTTTCAAACTACAAATGTAGATATGTAAGAAATATACCTGAAAATATTCCTTTTCTAGAAAGCACCTACAGTTGTATATGTACTTTTCTATGAGTACAGTCCCAGTAACATCATGTACCCGTACAATTCGTGTGACATTAATATCAAGCAGACAACCCAGCCCTCAAACACTCCTGCAAATCCTTATTGCAAAACTTAGTTTGGACTACAAAGTTCATTTAATAATCAGTTCACTTATAAAATTTCTGTGGGGAAATATCAGGCCATCAAAATCTAATACTAAGTTACAATAAAACCTGGAAGATATAATTTGAGTTTATGCAGTAAAAAATGAATAAGGTCCCTCCGCCAGTTACAAAGTTGCAAAAGAATTTCATCTACTCATATAATTTAGATAAGTCTTCTGCAAAGGTCTTCTTTAAAGCTCCTCGCTTTAACTTGAGAGCTGCTGTGACAAGACCAGTCTCAGCAGTCCATGCATCAGGAAGTAGCTTAATCTTTGCTGGAATTTCAAATTTCTCAAGCTTTGCATTTCTTCCAGCCTGATAAAGACAACCCCAAAAGAAATTAAAAACCACTGAACAATGCATTGTAATACAGCTTGTGCAGTTCTATTTTTAACTTGCTTATAACAGTCAAGAGTCTGTAAGCTAAAGCTCAGAGAGAGAGAGAGATGGGCAGAGATAGAGAAAAAATAAGTCAACGGGACTAAAAAGAGTAAACAGAAAGCATAATTCTTTGATAAATTTTTTTTACACAAATCCTCATCCTATTTTATGAGATACTCTACCACACTTCAGATTAACATAAGTCTACTCAGAGTTGATGTAGAATCTTTCTTACCTAAGAGAAAAAAGCACGTTTCTGATCTGATATTTTTTCTGGAGCTCCCTTAGAAAACCATTAAAGACACTACTGGAAGATACTCCTGGAACAGTGCGGAAATTGTAGTTTAGGTTATCTTGTTTGCAGGGTACTAATTGTTTAGAATCTTCAGGAATCATTTGCATATGAAAAATATTATTATCTAAAATTTTGAATCTCGATTCTGGGTCCATCTCTAGGGATATGAAGGTTGATCATGGAAATTATCTGAAATTTCACACTAAGGGCATAACTGAAATAGGGTACCAATGTGTTCATCTCTTCTGCTGTGGTAATTCCCCCATACTTCAGATGCTTGGTTTAAAACTAGGATAGTATTCCTTTGAGTTGTTGGCTTCTTCAAAAAAGTCCCAAAAGTCTGCTAGCGCTACACATTCAATACTTGTGTCTGTATAATCCATCTTTAGGGATATGAAGGTTGAGCATGGAAATTTTCTGAAATTTCATACCGAGAGAATAACTTAACTAGGGCACCAATATGTCCATCTTTGCTATAGTGGTAATTTCCCCAAACTTCAGATGCCTGGTTTAGAACTAAGACAATATTCCTTCGAGCTGTTGGGTTCCTCAAAAAAGTCCCAAAATTCTACCAGGGTTACACATTTGATGCTTGTATCTATATATGTTAGCATCAATTGGTTTGTTACAGGTTCAGCGTATATTTGTTCAATTAAATGTTACAGAGTGTCAAATGGAAAAGTTACAGTAAATGCATTTGCTTACAAGAAAAATTGGAATTTGCATGTAGCCCAACATAAAATATTGAATTTTCAAAGATCCTATTAAAACAATTCAAAGATTTCAAATAGCTAACAGCCATACTTGAAATAAAATAACCACTTATGAAGGGAGCACATAAATGAATATTCCTTAAACTTTCTTGTTTATTAATCTCACATCATGTTCCAGACTAAGTGATTTGACCAAGTATACAATGACAAATTCTTTACTATCCATGAGTAGATTTGCAGTGGTTATGTAATGTTCATGCTTTAATAATTAAAATTATTACAATAGAAGGATTTAGCTATCTAGCGGGCTCAAAAAAGTTTGTAAGTGATCACCTTTTAAGAAACAGTGTCAAGAATTTCTTATCAGGATATATACAGAACGCAGATTGGTCTCTGAATATAAGAGGATGTCAGAAAAATGAAATATTCTTTGATTTCCAACTCCTAAGGGGAATAAATTGTGTAGATCCTATCATCCTAGAAACACAATGGCCAATCTCAATGTGTAGATGAATTGAGAACGGTCTTAGCTGGAAAGGAAGCAATCTAATGCCATGTCACTAATAATGTTGCAAATGATCAAGACGGATAATCTAACCATCCAGAATCTGAAGAAGTGCTTCAAGCAAAACATCAACTCAGATGAGGCTTAGATGGGGCAATACTAGTAGTCTAGTTAAAGCTCCAACTGAAATATTCTTTACAGTATTTCAAAGGGACATGATATTAAGAAGTTGGCTGTTACAAAGCCACCCTTTCAATGCTCATTTTGTCCTCCATTTTCTGGAAATCATGAATTTTGCATACAGACTCAAAACGAGGTGCCTTTTTGTGGAACTGCATGAATTTTCCAGAGGAACCTGAAAATATAAAAATATTCAACTCTCGGTGCCACCGTGTCACCAAATTACTGTTTTTGGTCCTTCAAGACAACCACATCTATGGTGCAAAAACCATGTCTATCCACTCCAAAATGTCACTAAAATTGAACAATTAATATTGGTGATAAACCAGGCTCATTTACAAATTACACCCCATTTAAAGACTTTTGGTCCCACTAAAGCTTACTCTTGAAATATAGACAAATTTATTCCTCCATCTTTGAAACTTCTGTGTCCATGTGCCTAAAACAAGACTTCCTCACATCTCCTTGTTCATTCTCCAAGGCAATGCTTAGCACTAAGGACCTTCAAGATAGAAAGCAGTGGTGCTCTGTCCCACTTGAAACCTGCAACCATAAAATGATTTGGCATTTCCTTGGTATCCTTCCCACGACCCTCTCACTAATAGTCCTTGCTTACAACTTTTGTTGGTTGGAAATTTTGTATTCTCGTGAAAGCGCACAAAATTGAGATTTCAACCACAGCACGTGAGTTAAACTCTCCTAATTAAGGGAAGGCTCCCCCTTTAACTAAATAAAATTAAGGGTAGGACAGCAATCGTTCCTCTTGTTTCAGGAAAGATTACGTTCTTCTCTCTTCACAGAAAAGAGTAAATGTTACTAAAACTTGTTACAACAGCTACACAGTGAAATTAAGAGAAAGGAAATAAAGTTTCCTGAAAGCGCAAAGACTTCCGTTATTTCCTCCGGGACGGGAAAACAATTCGATAAGCACAAAGTCTTAAAGAATGAAATCCTATCAACCTTTTTTAGAACGATTACTTTATGGAAATATACAAGATAAAACAGCTCAAAGACTGTAATTATAATGTATGCTTTCAACTATTCTAAATGAGAAATACTATGAGCGTAAAGACTTATAATTCTTCTCTATTTCTAACACTAACTAAGAATTCAATTCTCAGATTTACAGCACAAAGACTGCAGATATTTAAATTGAATCTCTCTTCAGCAATCTTCAACAATTCTCAAGTAATCACAATATAAGAATGACCCAAAATGACATAAGAACATTTAGGATGCAAAACAAGAATTCAGCTCAAAGTCTGAAATTCCAGCTTCTTGATATCACTTGAAAATTTACAATATTTCACTATAAAGCTCAAAGACTTTATGAGTATAAAATTCTGCAGAGTTTTCTTGCTTGCTAAAAAGATAAAGATTACAATAGACCCCTCAAGTATTTATAGGAGGAAGGTCTGGAGAAAAAGGTGGGAGGATCTCAACAAACTTGAGAAAATCTCTCAACCGATAACTAATTGCGATTGACTTATTCAAAATTACAATCCAAATTGTGATTTGTCTTGTAAGATTTTACATGTAATTACATTTTCGAAAATTGCAAGGAAAGGACACTTGCAATTGCAAAATTTGTTTTTACATATATATTGTCGAAAGTAAAATTACATAAAACAATCTAAAACTTAATTTGTTTCATTCCTATCTTTGAAAGATAAGAATTTGCTGATGATGGTCTTCAACTCGTTCGGATCTGGACCCAAAGTGTTCTTGGCCACTGCAACTGTCTTCAAAATTATATCAAAGTATTTGATAGTTGCCAATCTATGCTCTTCATAAGAAGTTTGCATCTTTTCAAGGATTGTTTGATGATTGATAAGCTTTTGAATCGAATCCAAAGAAAACTGCTCTGATTCTATTTGTTGACGAAGATTGGCTGCCATATCTGAAGTAACTGAATCAACTTCAAGTAACTCATCTTCTTGATTCAAAACTGTACATGAGATCTTTTCAAAATTTGAAAGAATATCCTGCTGAACTTCGTCATTCATTTCTAAAGTAGCCTGGATATCTTTGATAAGATCTTGAATGACCAATGACCTATTTGTCATAAGTTCCTCAAATTCTATGTACTTTTCCCTATTTGGCAAAATCAAATTGCTGCATAGGATTAGTAAATCAACTTGATCTATCTCATGCCAGATTTTTAAATCTTTTTCAAGCGTTTCCAAACTTTGCTTGAAGGCTTCTAAAGTCTGATTCAGTTTTATCTTTGCTATCCTGACATTCTTGAAAACTTGCAACGTCTTCTCAATCATTGGAACACTTTGCTCAATTAGCTGAGTTATCCATGAATCAATTGCCTTCCCAGCTCCATCAGAATGATCTTATCAGTTGGATATCTTGGGAGCATATAAGGTTGGTCTTCAAAGCAGCCAACTCTCATATAGGTGAATGTTGGAAATTGAAGGAACAAGCAGCCATATTGATTTACCTTATTCCAAGCTGCATCTGATACCCTGTTATTTACCAACTCTTTGTCAAACAAACACATAAAATAACCAAAGAAGGCATCTTGTACCCTTCTATAATGCGCTCGACTTGGAATAAAAGTCAGCTGATCATAATATTTCCATACGGGCACCAATGATCTGTCGCCTTCAGGAGATAAGCCTGGAAAATGTCTCAAGGAAGCTGCTATGTAGACCAAATATGAATTCATATAGAAGGTCAGAGTGGTAGGAACCTGTGCAAGCTGTTCGCACAAACAGTCACTGATTATTTCTCCCCAGAAAATTGGATGTTGTGCTTTTCTAATGACAACCATGAACTTATACATCCAGCTTTCAAACATGTTAGAAACTTTCAACCCTGCAATTCTGCTCAAAAGAGTGATCATGTCGTTAACTTCTTCTATAAAATCAGACCGATACAACTTGGGCATACGGGTCGCACAAGGTCGTGATTTTAGAAGCCATTTAGAGTTGATGTGTTTAATACAATCATTCTTTTTCTGCTCAAAATGTTTGTGAGCACTCTTTAATGAAATCTCTGAATAAGTGGTTGCATCAGGTACTCTGAAAACTCTATTGATTGTCTCAGCATCAAGTCTGATAACTACGTTGCCATCATCATCCTTAATTGTCCTGGATTGTCTATCAAAGCGTGCTGCACATGCAAGGACGAATTCTGGTTCAAGGGCAGCAACAGGAAAAGAAGCCACGAGATGGATATGACTTCTCAGCAACTTTTGCATATCAGAAGACGTAGATTTCTCAACCCTTTCAAGAAAATTAGACATATCAACATGCCCTATTTCTGTATCTTTGATCTCATCGATGTTTGAAACAACGTGAGATGGAGAGATCTCATTTTGATATTTGTCGAACTTATACTTCATCTTTTTGCCTGCTGGAGAAGTTGGTTCATCCGTCATTGAACAAGAATCTGCAAGACTGCGGTGAAAACCCCATAAGGTCAGCACATCATCAGCATCAACGTGAGTGGACATGGCGAATCTCAAACCCTAGAACAATGAAATGGACTTTGAAAGAAAAATGGAAGGTGAATGAAGATGAATTCGAAATGGATGAAGTGGTGGAATGGAAAACGACATTTTGTCTCTTTGAAACAGCAAGATAAAGAGATCTCAAAACTTGGATTTGGAATTTCGTCCAAAAAGGTCAACTTATGTGCTTTTTAAGGCAATTCGGGTTTTTGAGTGACTTGAACAATTTCGGAACTTTTTGACACTTTAGCAATTTCTGCTTTTTGCAATTTCGGGATTTTTCAGAGTTTTGACAATTTTCACAAAGGCAATCGGGATTTTTATGAAATTTAACAATTTTCAAACTTTGCAATTTTAAAAATTGTTATTTTAATTACAAATCCCGAATTTGTATTTTTAGGCTAAAAACCCGAAATAAGAGACAAAGTGAAATTTTCTTATTTTGTGAAAGATAGTGATGGATATATGAAGTGGCGAATGAATGAAATGAAGGAAATGAGCATGATATGTGAAATGAAGGAAATGAGCATAGGCGACATGAAAGATGGATAAATGAAAATGGAATGAATTGTTTATTGCTGGAAATGGTAGAATGAAAAACGTGTTTTCATCATAAGGCAGATTTAAATGGAAATATGCATCATGTATGGTAGTGTGGAAGTATATGAAATGGAAGGCAAAACTTTAATAAAATGGAGAAGGCGTGTGAATGTATATGAGAAAAACGCATCTCTAAATGAGGGCGAATGGAGGTAACATGATACAAATGTAGTTTTACAAAAACGCGTTTTAGTGTGAAGGCGAACTTTTGAGATAAATAAATGTATTTAAAATAAAGAAAACTAGTAAGAGAAAATGCGTTTTGAATAAACTAGCAAAAATACCAACAAATA
The DNA here is from genome assembly GCA_007258455.2 of Sequoia sempervirens. Taxonomy (NCBI): domain Eukaryota; kingdom Viridiplantae; phylum Streptophyta; class Pinopsida; order Cupressales; family Cupressaceae; genus Sequoia; species Sequoia sempervirens. Next base: position 20,658 of record VDFB02337460.1, read on the forward strand.
TACAACAATAACCATGATGAAAGCGAAGGATTGAAAGAAAAACGCGTAAGAATGAAAAACGCGTTTTAAAACAGTCATAATAATGTAAAACGTGGTATGTAAAAGACAAAAACGCATATAAATGACAGTAAAACATTTGAAAGAAAGAGAGATAAGTGCGAATCATACCTGGAACAAGTTGAATACGCGAAAATGCAGAAACAAAAACCCTAGACGCGTTGAAGAAGACAGAAAATGGCTATTTACTAGTTAAAATCTGAATTTGAAGCATCAAGGTCGACCAAATTTCCATGAAATGAGGAAATAAATGCAAAGAACAATTCAACCAGCTTGAATCTAGGAAAAATCGGACTTTTCAGAAGATTTGACAATGTAAAATAACATCAAAATCATGAATCGGGTTTTTCATGAACTTTGGCAATTTTCCTTTATGACCAATTCGCACTTTTCTGACCAAAAAGCAATTTTCATTTTAACAAAATTGAACACTTATGAAAAATTCGGACTTTTTAAGCCATTTAAGCAAAATCGGGTTTTTAAAACACTTTAGCAATTTTGCTTTTTTGTCAAAATAAAAGGACTTCAACAAAAATCGGGTTTTTATGATAACTTAAACAATTTCGGGTTTTTCAAACACTTTAGCAATTTTGCCTTGGAGTCTAAATTTCCCTATTTGCTGAGTTGCTCAGAAAACCCGAAATTGGTCAAAAAGACATTAAAAACAAGTCAGAAATCGACGAAAACGGAAACGTAAAGAGGAAAAAGAGTAGCCCAAAGGTTAATCAACTTAAAACAGAGATTTTCCACCCTTTGCACCTCGTAATGCGTGCCTTGGAGAAGAAAAATCTCAAGTTTTAAGAAAATTTTGATTGGTTACTTAAATTTTGAAACGAGTTAAAAATTTAGGATAACAACTTTACACTATAAAATGAAACTCTTCATGCTACTACCTTTGCAATGCACAAGACATCTACAATGGTTGTCATGGGTTAGAAAACATATCAAAACAATTTGTACAGTGGTCTCTTAATGTTACAACTTGCTGTCAAACAGGGTTTTCCTTCTACTAAAACATATGTTACAATCATAGTTACTAGGAAATGTAGGGGTACCGGTACCAATACAGGGATGGGGATACCAATTAAATTAGGCTACATGAGGAAATGAATAACGAGATGGCTATATCATATATAAATGTAGTCACCAAAAATTGTGGGTATGGGGATGAGTATGTGGTCCACATTCCTATAGTGGAGTTTCCTAGGGTCTATATTTAGAATGAGGATCATACATTGTGATAATGTTTATGTTGGGAATTAAGGTGTCTCAACCTTTGCAATTTCCTAGCATTAAAATATTAATTTTATTATGCTTATGTTGTAATTTCTTGCTCATATTAATTTTTAATCTAATATGATTTGGCATGGTGAGTTGTTGGCATGTTGGAAGGTGACATGGAATGTGACATGGATGTTGTGGTCCCCACAAGGCAATGAAGGTGTCCCACTTTGGGAAGATATTCTTTTGAGATGTGTCAACATCTTTGAGGGAATCTATGACGATCTTATAATGAATTCCTATGACAATCTTATGATAGATTCCTATGATGATCTTATGATGTGTAAGAGCTAGATTCTATGACAGGTTGGACAAGTGTTGGAAGGCATCTTTGCATGGCGAATCTAGGCACCCAAGTTTGACTATGACAAGTTGTAAGAGAATCGTTTATTATAGTCAATTATGACGGATTCTCTTACAACTATAAGTGTTGTCATATATGACAAATTCTATGACGGCTATAAGGTGTGTAAGAGCATCTATCATACCTATTTTGAGTAAAAATGGGGCCCCCAAGTTTGGAGGCATGAATCAGGGGTTAAAGAATATTGTACAAGTGTCATTTGCATGCTTGGAGGTGGTGAAAAAATGTGCCAAGTGGATTTGGACACCCATTTCTTGTAGCTTGCTCTAGAAGCTACCTTCATACTTGTATTCTCTATATATTGGATGTCTTGGAGTGGGTTTAGTATGTTGTATTTTGCAGGTATCATTATGCTATCAGAATAGCTCCATAATTCAACATTTGTATACTCTTGAAAGAGTTTGTATTGCAAGTGTGTTGTAATCACCGTTGATTAGATAATACATTGTGTAGGTTTTGGAGTGTGGAGTTTTTCACTCGAAAGGGTTTTCCCCATGTATATCTTGTGTTGTGAGCTTTTGATACTTGCATGTGTTATTATTTTAATAATCTTCCTATTGTGCATCTCTTATTTTAGCTGTAAAAGAATTAAAATTGTACATCTCTTCTCTTAGATCAACATTATGAAGCATTTTTGTGTACCTTGCTTCCTCTTAGTTGGTATCAGAGCTTGATCACCTTTGATTCTAGTTGTTAGGTAGAGAGTTTTTTGTACTAATCTTTGTTTGAGTGGGAGCCTATGTAGTGGGTTTGAAATCTTTGTTGCAAAAGAGATGGCTAGTGCATCTAGGAAGATGGAATTAGAGAAATTCAATGGAGGCAACTTTGAGTTGTGGAAACTCAAGATGGAGGACCTTTTGGTGGATAGAGATTTATGGTACGTGGTATTCGATTCCATGCCAATGGGCATGAAACAAGAATATTGGGATCAAATGGATCGAAAAGATAAGGGTCTCATAAGACTCTGTTTGGCTGACTCTGTCCTGTTAAATGTTCATGAGGAGAAAACAATTGCAACTTTGTGGAAGAAACTTGCTCTAATTTATCAAGCTAAATCCCTAGTAAATAAGTTATTCTTGAGAAAGAAGCTATACTCTTTGAGGATGGAGGATGGAGGATCTATTACAAATCATTTGAATTTGTTTAACATGCTCATTGCCTAGTTGTCCTCTGTTGGTGTGAAGATGGAGGAGGATGATTGTTGTATGCATTGCTATGTTCATTACCAGATTCGTGGGACCACCTTGTTATGGCCATTGGAAGTACCACTACCACTTTCAAGATGGACGATGTGATTGCATCTTTGTTGTCTGAGGAGATGCAAAGAAAATCAATAGAATTGGCTAAGGAAGCTCTTGTAGTTTGTGGTAGACCCAAGGAGAAAGGAAAGAAGAAGGATAAGAAGAAAGAAAACAAAGGAAGATCCAAATCCCATGGGAGATCTAAGCCTCCTGGAAAGTCCAAGGCTTTGTGTTGGAATTGTAGAAAACTTGGTCACTTCTGCAAGGAGTGCAAAGAGGAGAAAAAAAAGAAGAGAAATAATGATTTTGATTCAGACACATCTTCTCAGGATAATGGTGAAATGTTTGTCACTGCCTTGGCAACACATGTATCTGAAGATGTGTGGCTGATTGACTCTAGTGCATCATTCCACATGACCTTGCACAGGGGTTGGTTTTCTAAGGATGAAGAGTTTGACGGTGGGAATTTGTACTTGGGTGATGACTCTCACCTAAAGATTGTTGGTTGTGGAAGAGTTTTGATTCAATTCCTTGATGGTAGAGTGAAGGGGATCAATGATGTACTGCATATCCTTGGTTTGGCACATAACTTGTTATCTATAAGTAATTGAATGATGTGGGTGTGCAAGTAGTTTTCTCGAATGGAGGATGCAAGATGACGAGAGGAGCTATGATGCTTGCTAAGGGTGTTCGGATTGACACTTTGTTTCAGCTTGATGCATGCACTGTGCAGTGCAATAGTTTTTCTATTATGAAGAAGAGATCTTCAAAGTCACTATCCTCACCATCAGAACTAGTAGCGAAGAGGACTGTTGCATCTACTTCCAATGGACGTGCTTTCCGGGTACCTAAGGGTGCTCATTCTATGGAGATGAAACTTCCAACGAAGAAAACTATGTTATGGCACCAAAGGCTTGGCCACATTGGTGAGAAGGGTCTTAGAACCCTGAAAAATAAAAATCTTGTTGAGGAGATGAATGATTGCAATTTTGAATTCGATTTTTGCAAGCATTGCATTTATGGAAAGCAAAACCGTGTTCATTTTTACTCTAGTTCTCACAAATATTTTGAGGTGTTGGACTTGATTCATTTTGATGTATTTGGTCCTATTAATGTTCCTTTGATTGCAAAATCTATTTATTTTGTTTCATTCATTGATGATTATAGTAGGACACAGGTTTATTTCCTTAGAAGCAAATATGAAGTCTTTAATAGATTCAAAGGGTTTAAAGCTCTTGTAGAAAATCAGAAGGATAGAAAGAATAAATGTTTGAGGACTAACAATGGCGGTGAGTTTTGTTCGGCAGATTTTGACAGGTTCTGTAAAGAACATGGGATTGAAAAACATAAGAAAACTCCCTACATCCCTCAACAGAATGGAGTTGCAGAAAGAATGAACAGGACGTTAATGGAGAGGGATAGGAGTATTCTTAGTAGAGCTAGCCTTGAACAAAAGTTTTGGGCTGAAGTCGTTGCCACTACTTGTGTAATGTCCCCTTTTTTCTGAGTAATTAGCCAATAGAGTTATCTAGCTTATTTATTCCCATAGGCTATGATCAAGCATTATGAGGGAATATAATTAAATTAATTATTTATAAGTTGTCCAAATGAATTAAATCATAAGGATAACTTTATTTTAATTAATTTAATTAAAGTGACAAATAGAAAATAATAAAATATTATAAATCACTTTATTAAATAAAGTGTTCTTCTAGAAGTTGGAGGAGGTTACTTTTGATTCTTCTAGAAGACTCAACTAAACCTTTAAAAGGAGATGAGAGCAAGCCATTTCAACAACCTGATTTTTGACATCTCTTATCAAATTGTATTGGAAAGCTTGTATTTGTAGGTTCAACATGCCCTAGGATGAAAACCCTTGGGTAGAACGGTTTTGTGGATGGAAACCCATTTAGCCAAATTGGGTGGATTCAATTTAGAATTCACAATTGGACTTAATTGAGGAATTTGATCAGTTTGGAACTTTAAGGAATAATTGTTGCAAGAAGCATTTTTGGAAATTTTGTGAAGTCTTCTTCGAAGACAAAAGTAGTAGAACAAAAGACCATTACTTTGGTTTGGAAGCTGACACATTATAATAACCGTACCTAAGTAAAGAAAAGTCAAAAGGGAATCGCTAAGCAGGTCGAATAATGTTATTTTAAGGCATCAAAAACCCAACACACATTGGTGCAGCCTTTGGAGACTTTATAATATATAAAACCTTATATTGCCGCTAAATCTGCTAGTAGTTAATGTTGATGTGATTTTTGTGACCGCATCAATCAGCAGAATAAAGTTGTCCAAAGGCTACTCCATTCTCTCTTGATCAAAGAATCCCATATGCTAAGATTGCCAGAAAGTTCGTATGTTCAACTCCAAGGTTCCGAAATGCTTTGGAATACCCTCAGTTGGTTCATTGTGATTTGCTGTTTTTACGAGGGGACTTACACAATTGTTCTTAAGGTTTGCAGTTGACAACAAGCTAAAGATTTGAAGGGGACTTTATGAGAATGATTTAGCGTTGATGTATGATTTTTCCTAAAACTAATCAGAATTGAACGAAGTTGAATGGCTGCAGAGATTTAGAAAATTTAAGTCCTAGTCTAAATGCAAAAGGGTATTGAGCTTGGCTTCAATGAACTTCAACCAAATGTTGTTTTTCCTCCTATTGGACAACTTTAACAAGGTTGGTGCAATCTTCAAAGGAACGAAAAGATGTTCAAATCACGATTCAACAATGCAAGTACCATCAAAACGATGCATACACATGAATCTTGATCGAAGTTAAATTTTAAAGGAATTCCGGTTAACCACGCAGGACAAACTCACCATCAGTAAGCTTGTTAGTGGTATGGACTTATGAAGCTCACTCAAATCAAACACAACCACCCATAATTAACTACTTGCATGAAAATTAAGTCCTACTTGAAGTTGAAGGAAGAAGAAACCTCACAAACTACTTATGAAAAAAGTGGAGTTCACCATCAATGAAATTCTTTTTATTATGATTAGCCTTCGTGAAAATTTCTTACAAAAATTCTCAAAGGGAGAATTCCCCTTCTCCTTCAAACAATGCAATGAAACTAGTCTAACTCTCTCAAAAGTGTCTACTCTCTAACTTGATCTGATATCCAACTAACTAACTAACTAGCGTACAAATGAGGAGACTCCCCTTTATATAGCTGGCCAATCCAATGGATGGTCCAAATCAAAGTACAATGGATGGCTCAGATTGAGCCACAAAAACCCTAGACAAGATTTACCCTAAAAACCACCAGAAGGTGGAGTGGCGTCATTAATGATCTCAAAAATAGCAGATTCCCCCTTTGACCACTATGGGCAATTAATGCCCACTATCCCTCTAGAAGATTCTCGTCCATGACTTTGTTTCCATTGTTCTTCTCTCTGATTGTGTAAGCTATGAACCGGGCCAACACTGAATCAACTTCCTCCTCTGAAATTGTTGGAGTAAGGTTGAGCTGATACTCAAGAATAGCCACCATCTGCTCCTGCCGATCACAAGTCTTTCTCCAAGTCTCAATAGACTTCTGCGTGCTCTGAATGATAGCTGAAATGGTAGAAATGTTCTCGAAGTCAAGTTGAGAAAACATCCTCATCTTAGAGAAGAAAGGCTGCAACCTCGCCTTCAATCCTTCCACCTCCACCTCCTCAGGAGTTAATCTCTTGGCGAACAACGCATCTAATGTATTGAGGATGCCCTCATGAATATGTCTTATTGCCCTCCTGATTTTAGACGATTCCATTGTTGCCATGTCGAAGAAGCCCTTGCTATTGAATGCAGCCGAATGCCATCCAAGAAAATCATATCTATCGCGGGCTTCAATCACCCCTTCATTGACCAACGTTTGCGTGGGTACGCGCGTCAAAGTAGCCAGGCGAGGAATGGTTTTGTCCTGGAATATATGAGTGTCACCCCAAGCCTGCTCGATGTTCTCCAAGCGTGAGAGGATACCGGAAGCACTCTGAAAAGAGGAGACAAGATCAGCCATAAATTTCTCTGCCTTAGTGTGAACACTGCCTATCCACTTATCTCCTTCTTGAATAGCCCTCTTTACTTCTTCGAGCCCACTAACTAACTCTTGTGGCAGCTCAGGTAGAAGTTCCACGGCTGGGATCTCTTGAGCACACAAACGTGCTAGATGCTGTACATATCCGACCAACGTCTTATGCTCCTTCTTCAATCTCTTATACTTTTCCTCCTTTCGTACCAACCCATCCTTCAAAACTTGAAAGGAATTCTCAGCCTCTTCAACTATCTGTGCTCCTGAGGGATGCCCTAACTCAATCATGGTGACTGTGTAATTCTCTGGCATCACGTTACCTAAGTCATAATCCTCCCTTGGAACGGCAACACGGAAAGTGTGCGAATCAGCCTCATTAGTTTCCATCCTAGAATATTTTCTGACTCTCTTCCGTTTAGGTGACCTACTTGTCCTATTCAAAAGTTCCTCCATTTCTACTGCCAGGTCAGCATCATCTTCTTGATCTCTCCTTATTGCACGTGAGAGCCAATTTGAAGCATTATGTTGAGTATCGTAGACAATAAGGGGCTGTTCTTCCATTGCCTCTACTTCACAAACCTCCTCTTGAGCAATATTTGGTCGAGGCTCATCTGTCTCCATATGTTGACCATCCTCCTCATGAGTTCTAACCTCAGGTTCCACAATATCTTCCTCCTCGAATGTTGTATCAAGTGCATGATCAAAGCAGATGTCTGTTTCTATTTCTTCTCCTTCTTCCAGCTGATCAACACTTTCAGGAGCATTGGCACTTTGACTGTCCAGCTCTCTTGGCAATGGCTGGTTGACTTCTCCAATTTCGGGCTCCTCATTCACTCTAGCCCTCTGGTTTGTAAACATAGAGACTTCATGCACGCTGGAGGATCGTTCCAACAACTGAGTAGGTGATGTCTCTTCTGATCTCTAAGGTTCAGGCTGAATTGGTTCTTGCTGTTGTTGTGGCTCCGTAGCCTGGGCAATCTGTTTCTTCTGCTTTGCCGACACTAGTAGCCTCTGATCACCCATGAGATTGTATGAGAGGGCAATCGATCTTCTTTTCAACCTGTGCACATGCCCATCCACCCAACTCCTCGTAAAGGTCATGACAGGCATAGACAAAGTGTCTAAGTCTGTAATCTCCGGCTCAGCCCAATCCAGGGGTGGGATTGGCGTGTTCTTTATTGACTCGTAGTCCGGGTGTGTAAGTCTAGTATCTTCATCAACTTGATCTGGCACCTAGAAAACCTCGCATTCTCTGATCAGCTTTAGGGGCAATCTGGAGAACGTTCTTCTAATTTCTCCTTCATCTTGTGCATTTGCCCAAAAATCCTCCAAGTGAGTCCCGTGTCTATACTCTTCACCCTGCACAGTTCCAATCTTCCCTCGAGGATCAAAGTCCTGCCGGCTTGTATGGAGAGTGAACTGGTAGAACTGCAATTCTTCTTCTGCCTCCTTGGCTGCTTGTAAAGAAGGGCACTCCTCAAGTGAGTTTCCCAAAACAATGGGGAAGTGCAAACCTCTCTTCTTCTTCTTTCTTATAATTTTGTCATAGGCCACAAGTTGCCTAGACACCTCGAGCATTATCATTCGATTTGTAGGATACCTTGGCAATCGGTAGGCGTATGAATCGTACCCCGATAGCCTTAAATAGGTAAACTTGGGGAATTGGACAAACCAAAACCCATACTCTTCAATCAACTCCTGTGCTTCCTTAGATATTCTTTGCTGCAATCTCCCTTGAAGAGTCCTTGTGAGGTACATTGTGAAGGCGTCATTCACCCTCTTGAAATGAGAGGTGCTCGTGAGATGCAACTGCCTGCAAGATTCATGAATCTTGAATTGATTGAAGCCACACCCAATAGGCTCTTGGTATGCCAGTCCTTTGTATTTCGTCATCCGAGCCAGCATGTAGATAACATATGAACTCATGTAGAACGTCCTCGTTCTCCTTAGATTTTTGAACTACTCATTGATGTTATCACTTATCATTTGCGCCCAATCCACATCCAGCTTTCCTTCCAACACCAGGCTAATATAGAAGAACATCCATGGCTCGAACACATATCCCTGCAGGTTGCTGTTAACTCGACTGAGCATCATGATCAAGTCGCAATACTCCTGATTTAGCTCCTCTGAAATAATTTGTTTTGGTAACTTGGCGCCAAGAGGCTTTGGCTTCCTCATCCATGTAGTGTTAATCCTCTTAACACACTTGTAAAAAGATGTGGCATACATCTTGTCAGCTTTTTCCTTAGACTTGTACAACATTTTATCTGTGGGTAAGATCCCGAACGCCTCACCAATTGCATTAGGCGCGAGGTTGGCCAGCAACATGCCATCCGGAGAAACAATCGTCCGATGGTCCGAATTATAGAAATTAGCACACTCCATGATAAGCTCTGGACATAGAACTGCTTGCGGAAAACCAGCTGCTGCATACAATCCACTTTTTACGATGTTATGCGAGGTCACTGTCGGAGGATTACCACCCTGTCCATATATTCTTCTCTTGAAGGCCTCGAGGTTGAAAGAACCGAGGTTGGTGTCCATCAAATTCCCGAACTTCGATACGAACTTTGATTCTGGAACAAAGGACTTCTTCAACTGCTTAATAATCGCCTGCCTCGAAGCATTTTCTTTGCCACATTCAGCATTTCCAACTTTGGCTCCAGCCTTGCTTGTTTCAGCAATATCACATCGTCCACTTTCAGCCATTTGCAAAATGAAAAAGCAAGCATTATAATTCTAACCTTTTAAAATAAGAATTTCGTGAGATGGCTGGCAAATGGAGTTGGCTGCAAAAAGAAATTAAAATTAATAACTCCGGCAGTAGAACTCCAACTCCAAACCTCGAGAAATACAACTCTGGAATTTAAAACTTCAAACTCTCAGCAACTTGCAGCCACAATAATTTCAGCTCTTTGAAAAAAATCAACTTAGCAATCTCAACTTTGAATTTTACCTCAAGTCACAACAACTTGAAAAATTAAACTTCACTTCTTCTCAGTACTCACTTTCAGCAACTTGGAGAAATGAATTTCTCAACTTCAACAACTTCAAGTCCCAGCAACTCAGCAACTTAAACTTTCAGCAACAGCTACTCACAGTCTCAGCACAATTTTCAGCTCTCTAGCATAAATTCCAGTTCAATCTTGTGAATAGAAATGAAAACTTCGAAGTTTTTATAATTGAAAGCTGGTACTTGATTTAGAAAATGCCATTAATTCTCTTCATCATGACTTAGAAATTTTCCAAATTTAAAAGAGAATATTCCCAGCCATCATTCAGTCGTCATAGAAATTTGCTAATCCGGGAGATTCTTTCCTTGTTTCAAATTTAAAATTTCCCTCCCGACTGCCAGTTACCTCCAGCTGACTGAAGTAATTTCGAGAATAAATCATTTAAAATTCACTTCAGTTAAAAAAAAATCTTATCCTTTTTAAAATGGCATATTAAAATTTAAAATTTAATCTCGATGCCATTTAATTCCACTTTATAAAATTTTATTCATTTTGACAGCGTCTGCGAAAAATCATTGTCAGCATTTTAAAATGGCTAGGCAAAATTATTTTCCGTCCGTAATAAAATCCCCACTATTAATATCTCCCGACTTCTAAAATTTATGTGTCCAAACGAAGGGGAAATTTAATTTAAACTTCGGAAAATAATAATTTAATTTTAATTTAATTTTTCCAGCTTGAGCAATTTTAAAATCATTTGCCTAGAGCAAAATTTTAATTACTTCCAGATGCCTTTTGAAAATTTTAGATGCCTTCAAATTTCATAAAAATCTCCATGCCATGTGCAATCAAAAGGGGCTTTTATTTAATTTTCCAACCTTTAACATTTACTTGTCCTCTTAACTAAGGCGCGCATGATATATTAAGCTTTCATCTTTTAATATTTGCCTTAGGAAAATTTAAATTCTCCCCTTGCAAGCTCTGGGCGCACTTGGACCCTTGAGGTTTCAATTTAAAATACTTTTAGATTTTCTTCAACTTAATTCCTCCAAGCAAGACGCATATAGGGCCCTCAAGTTCAAATCACACGCCTTAGATTCTTCTCTAACATCAAAATCACCTTGGGTGCAGACAAGGGGTCAAGCTCCAAATTTTAACCCACTTAAAATATTTTCTAACTTGCATCAAAGGGACCCATTTACTTCAAATAGTCAAGGCGCGTATGAGGCATCTAACTTCAAATTTGTCACACTTGAATTTTTTTTTTTTTAAATCACCATTTCTTTCAAGGCGCATGTGACCTCTCCACTTCAATTCTAAAGCGCATATGCAAGGGTCCACTTCCATTTCGTTGCCTTAGAGACATCTCAAAGCCTAAGTGAAATTTTAAATCACCTTCCTTAAGGCTAGGCGCATATAGAAGATGCTACTTCTAGTTTCCAACACTTAGCATATTAATCACCTCTTTCCTCTCCAGGCGCATATCATAGGTTGGACTTTCACTCTGGGGCGCATTTAGCATGGGTAGCTTTCACTTTGAACCCTCAAGCTCCATGGCGCATATAGGTAGCGGTGCTTTGAATTTCAAGCACTTAGAAGAATTCGTGAATCATCTTTCCCAAAGGCGCATATCATAGGTTGAACCTCCAATTTGTTTGCCTTAGAAATTTTTTTTAAATGCTTCCTTCTCAAGGCTGGGCGCAAATAAGACCCTCTACTTCCACTTTGTATACTTAGAAAAAAAATCAAAGTGGTTAAGGTGCATATAAGCTTCTCCAAACCCAGGCGCATATCATGGGTCAAGCTTTCAGTTGGGGGTGCATTTGAGAGGGCTAACTTTTAGTTTCAACACTTAACATCTTTAATCACCTCTTTCTTCTCCAGGCGCATATCCATGGGCAAGCTCTCATTTGGGGGCGCACTTAGAGTGTTGAGCTTCAAATTTTATCAACTCCAAGTTCAAGGGTGCATTTCAATGGGTGGACTTTGAGTTTAACACCTTAGCCACAATTTCACACTCCTCCCATGACCTTGGGCGCATATCACACCTTGGACTTTCAATTTTAAGTACTTAGAGAATTTCAAGTCTTCTCATCCCTAGCAAGGCACATATGACCCCTTGTACTTTCATTTCGATGACTTAGAAATTTTCTAGCTCACCCTCTCAAGGTTAGGCGCAATTCCACCCTTGAGCATCAAATTTTGAACACTTGATAAAATTTTATCCTCCAAGTCCTTGGGTGCATGTGGAGGGGTCTTCAAATTTGTAACACTTTGACCTATGAGCTCTCATTTTTAAAGCGAATTTTTATGCTGGACTTGAAAAATTATCAAACTTGGTGGATTTCATGCCCTTTTGCCAAATTTAGAGTGATTCGTTCATGCTAACCCTAGCTTGCCCTAACTTTCTATTTTTAGAAAGTTCTCCACATTTTGTGCTTTGAACTGCTTCATGACTTCGAAAGACCTGATTTTTGCCTTGTTTCGAACCCCGGGACGTGGTTAAGCTGCTGGTGCTTGATGCCTGTCTATACCTGCTATTTTTAGCAACTTACTAAAAATAGCAATTGCTCAGAATGAGTTCAAATTTGGTGTGTTGAATGCTTGAAGTGTGGTGGTTGTGGCTAGATGTTGCATTTGCATGACTGTCGTGTCCTACCCTTGAATTTAGGAAACCCCAATTCCTCTGTGCCAACATGCTAAAAATAGTAAGTGTCTGGGTTTCCATCCTCTACAACTTCGTTTGTCTTGAAATTTGAATGTCGTGCTCCACATTGGTAAACTTGCCCATTCATACTGGCACCTGATGCCGACTTTCTATTTATAGCCTGTTCCAGGAACGCCTTACTATAAATAGTAAGTGCTCCGTTTGTCTTCAAATTTTGCCAGCAGACTCCTTGAAAGATGTTGATCATGGTGGGATACTTCAGTTTTGGAAATTTTGACGTCTGACCTCCTCATTTTGAGTCCCGAAGCCCAAAACCCTAATTCACCTTGCATGTATATCAAATGACCTTCGTTTGACTTCGTTTCTGTTGCACTGTGCCCTGTTCGTGATTCTGAAGTGTCAGGTAGTTGCCAAAGAGTACCTGCTAAAAATAGAAAGTGGCTGAAACAGTGACTAACCAGTTGTCATATGATTTTGCATGTCATACTGCCCGAGGGATCTTGAAAAACCCAGAAAAATCATCAACATGCAAGCACTGGCTAAAAATAGCAAGTTTCTGAAGAGTGTCCAGTTTTGCTTGCATGTTACATCGTTGCGAAGCTCTCAGAAAACCCAGAAAGATTATGCCGACATGCGCCGAGAAACCTGCATGCAAACCCTAATATTAGCCTTTGAAGGCTAAACGCTGAAAGTTGTCGTCCTGTCTTGCATGTCACATCACTGCGAAGGTCTCGAAAAACCCACCAAGAATATCTAGACATGCATCTGAAAACTCAACATGTAAACCCTGGAATTTGTAATGTCCCCTTCTCATCAGTGATCAGCATTGCCATTCATCAGTCTATTCCGGAACCCGTAGACTGGAATGAGGTAAAATGAGGGTTTCTTGGCTTGGAGTTTTGTGGCATTTCATATTATTTACTATTTTTAGTAAATGCTAGTTGTGGCAGTTGCAGTTGTCCATTCTTAATCCTTAGCAGTTGGAGCAGTTGTTATATTTTGGTTTGGTCCTCAGTTGGCAAAAAAATATTTAATTAATGGCATTTTGTTCTAATTTACTGTTGACCCCCACCTTGGCCTAAGGAGATAACTTAAGTTGTTTTTAAAGTGGGGCCATGAAGGGTACGCCTTCATCATAAGTTTATTTATTCTTTATTCAAATATTTCCTCATCTTGAAAGTGGACGCCACTTTAATATTATTTGAATAAAGTGATTTTCTTTGAGGCCTTTTGGGACGCCACCTTGAGAAGTTGAATGGTTTTTTGGAAATTGAAGGGTCTCCTGTGTCTTTTGGTCTGCTTCTCAGGCAATTGAAGAGTTTGTGAGCTCTTATTTATTGAAGGTCTTTGCTCCAGCATTTCATCCATGAAAATTATGCTAAAGTTATGCTGTCGAAATGACAATTGACATATTGCTTCGAGGATGTCTACCTCCTAGCTTTTCATCCAATTTCGTGTTTGCAATATAACACCTAGTTGGCTACATTGCTGCTTCTCAACATCAGACTAGCAGATTGAGCATCAAAGATTAATGAATTTTGGAGTTTTTTTCACAGTTTTGAGTTCCTGGTTTTTGCTACAGCTGAAGCTAAGTTTTGTTCATATCTTTTGGAGTGAATTTTATTTTTGTTCTGGGTACTTTGGCCATCCATCTGTTGACTGAAGGCCCCACCTCTCTCAAAGAATTGGAATTTAATTCCAAGTATTTATTTTATACTTGCAAAATCGATTTCTCAAGGAGGCCGTACTTTTTCAGCTGCATTGGGAATTGTGCCAGAAATTAATGAACCCGATTTGCTGCTGTTTCTTCCTCCTGGTTTGGTCGCCTATCTTCTGAGAATCCTTTGCAACAAATTTCAGTCAATTCGGAGGTGAAATGAGTGAGTTATGAGTATTTTACTGTTTTCCAGTTTGCTGTTATAAGTTTCCAGAATTCTGATTTTTATATCAGATTGTTGCTATTTCTAGTTTTTGGCATATACTTCAGTATTTGAGTGTTATATCATTGTAAAAGTTCATACTTATATCTAAGGTTCATTCCTTATCAATTGTACTCAGTAATTTGCAGAGTTTTATTTGTAAGGTTGAGATTAAGCATTACTAATCCAACCATTCTTTCATTTCTGCAATTTACTTTCTGTTTTATCATTAAATTACCCCTGGATGGTTTACCGCCAGTGTGGACAATCTGTTTGTAACACTCTTATACCCACTTCATAGTGGTGAATCCCCACAACTCTGTGGATGCCCGCCGCAGCGGATGAATTGTTCTTAATTGTAATTTTTCCCCCCACTGTTTGGTGGTAGCGTGGAAATGTTTTCTATGGCTGGTTATCCACCTATCAGTTTATAATTTCAATTTTCTAGACTCCGTCATATGTTAGCACCTCGCCCTCAGTGGGATCTTGAGTGCACATTCTTGACGTTGAGTAATTACTTCATTTCCAAGTTCAGATTTCAGTTTGGTGCTAACGCTAATCCAGTTGTCTATCTCTGGTTCTGTTGTGTAAACTTTCAAAAAAATTGGTTAGCATATTTCAGAATTTGCCTCCGAAGGCAGAACTACTAAAAATAGCAAGTCACCTGTTTCTACTCAAATTTTGCCAGTAATGAGTTCAAAGTGCCCAGAATGTAGTGCAGTTGTCAGAACGTGAAAATCTCGAGAAAACAAACTCCAAATTGACACTTACTAAAAATAGAAAGATGTTGGAATTCAGTGAAAATTCAGAGAGAGCTTGCCGGAAGTATCCTAATAGCAGTGCTAAGCTCAGAAGTTGATTAGTCAACCCAATTTGACCTCAAAGTTATCTAAAGACTGTAAACCCTAATTCATTGAAAAACCCTCCAGACTTAACCAAAATTCAAACCCAGGTCAAATAGGTAAGTACACCATCAGACGAAAGGAACTGATAGAGAGAGATAGACCGAAAGACCCAAGCCAAAAGACCCAAATGAAGCAAAAATTAGGGGGTCCCCATTTTGAATGGGGCGATGTGTGAAAAGGTCACAACAGTTAATAGCTGCAAAGGAGACTTGCTTGCGGAGGTGATGTGAAGATTTCCTTGGCATCTGTGGGCTAGTCTTGTAAGTTGTAGATACTTACGGTGTTGTGTCATCCAATTCTTAAGTGAAGGTATTAATATATCTTTTCCAGTGCCTTACAATGTTGGGCAAAAAGCTTTGTTGTAAATCGATGTTAGGGAGCTAGTTAAATAATATTGATAGTCCATTCACAATGTTGTTAGCTAGTATATAAGGTCAGATTATATTACTCCTTGCATGAACTATGTTATGTTAAGAAATGTTGCAGATTTGGTAATACATGAATGGATTATCAATTATTTATGTTATATTTTGCATGAACACTATCAAAACATTTAATTATGAAACCAATAGCAAATTACCCAACTCAAAATATGAATTAGAAAATGTTTGACGAAGTGCCTAATCATTTGCATTCAAGAAATTGAGAAATTTTAGACCTTATTCGGCTTGGGGTCTTTACAGTGGTATTAGAGCAAGTCATTTGGACATCTTGGTTTGGAGATATTTTATCATATTTTCTGGGAGAGCTTGTGTTTGCAGGTTCAACGTGCCCTAGGATGAAAACCCTTGGGTAGAACAATTGTGTGGATGAAAACCCATTTAGCCTTTTTGGGTGGATTCATTCCAAGATTCATAATTGGGATTTATTGATCATTTTGGAGATTTGGAGCTTCATGGATAAGTTGTTGCAGAATTCAGAGAAGTAGATTTCTATCTCAGATATTCAGATCAGATTTGAAAAAGGATTTGTTTGCTAGTTTTGGAGGCATACTAACTAGGGTTTGGCCCTAGGGCTTGAGCGCCACCTTCTAGGAGTGAAGTCTCCTCATCCTTGAGGCAATTTGTGGAGATTTTTGGCTGCTAGAGTTTAGAAAATATATTAGTTTGGTACAGCAATAGATCAGTCCTCTTCTGACATTGTTGAAGTTTGTAAATTGGTGCTTGTGGCTAGGGTTTCATCCTTCCTTTTCAGCGTCTACCTTTGGAGGAGATTTTGGTGGTTTTGTTGCATTCTTTCAGCATCATTGATATTGTAGAGTCTAAACTAGTATATTGTAAACTTGGTAGAAACCACACAATTTAGAGGTATGACTAGCTGAACAGTCCACTCAACATTGTAAAGACTACATTAAATTGTCAACCAATGTTTGTAAACTTGTGATGGTGTTGCACTATATGTGCCTTTAGAGACCTGAGGCTACCTATGTTATCCTATTTAAGGTATTCTACTTGCTGGAAAATCACAAAATTACATAACAGTGAAAGAAGCAAACTGGCGTTAATGGCTACGGGTGCCTACAACTTAACCTGTAATTGAATTGCTGCTAACAAAGAATTACTGAACTAACTCAAAACTACTCAAACTGGTAATTGCACTTATTCTAACCTCTGGAGTACTACAAGTTAACTAAATGCATTCATGCTCATGAACATTCATTACTAAGAATCAAAATATGAGAAGCTACTCTAACTTGCATGCAATTTATGAAGTAATGATAACAAAAATATCTACTAAACATAAATAAATAACTGCAAATGTAACACTGGACTCACTTTAATGGACCCACTTTAATAAAGTCAAAATATATCATTATAATGCACTTTTTAATAATTAATTATTATTAAAGTTTACCTTTAATAATAATTAAAAATAGCATATCTTTCTCATTAATCATCTTTTCTCGAATCCGTTTGAACTAGGAGGTCAACCACTGCATCCACTTTGCATCCAGGTGCCTTTCCAAAAATAGTAACACTAGACTTTGGTGATCGGGTGACTTACTATAAATAGTGTGTAGAAACTAAGTCCAAATCAGCTCCCAAAGGCAAATCCTAAATAATACCAAACGTCAGAGAAGAAAACAACCAAATATCTGCCACATAGGACCCTCTAACCCACCTTATTAGTCTACGAGGGTCAAATGATAGGCTAATTCTAAAAACTCTGATGCTCACAAAAAAGGGGACATTACAATCCACCTGCTCTAAAATTGCTTGTCCCTAAGCAATCTCCACTGCAAAGAAACTCCACTCCACCGGAGGTCCAAAGGAAGAACTATAAAATGTCCCACACATCTCTAACCAACTCTTGCAGCACCAACATAATCATAACTGTGCAAGGATAAAAATCATATCGACTGTCCGACTCACGTGCACCAAAATTGTGCATCGTAATCAAAACATGTACAAGTAAATCAAAGATGAAACTGTACGCTCTTTGTACACTGTACATGTGTAAATCATCAATAAGCTCTATCTAGAATCTTGATGCACCAAAAGGATCCCAAACTCTACAATCAATGCTCAGCTGAATGCTGGGATTCCAAATTACTCTATAAAATGCCCAACTACTTGTCCACAACACTCATTGGATAAAGATTGACCCACGCTTAGAACTACTGTGAACAACTACCATAACATAGAGCAATCTACCAAACAGAAAAATCTATGGATCCCATAACCGGAATGGAAGTCTTCCATGCATATCATCTGCTAACCTCCACTGCGCTACTCTGATATAATCTTCACCATGTTGAGAATGGTGAAGCAACTCTTCGGGATCCAACTGAACTGATGTGCCAAATTGGTCACCACCTGGATCCCAATGCCACTGAAACTCACATCCATCAATCATGAAAAGGTAAATATATCTCGAAGTGTCCGAACCACAACATCCTCCTTCATCCTCTACAAAACTCCTATGAATGTGTTGACTATTCCATATAGGTGTTGAAAGATATGAAATTGCTCCCCCCAAGCCAAGGGGATAATAAAAATATCCTCCACCACCGTTGTAAGGACTACATACGCCATCATGCCTACTATCACTGCAACCTCTTTGAAGACATGTCTCTAATGGAGATTTCTGAGACAAAGAAGTTGCAAACTCTGCCTGGTGCACCTCAGCATGAAGGTAATTTGAACTTTGACATTGCAAGTAAGCCTCTGAAAACAACCGAGTCAGACACTTGCAATCTTTAGTTCCATCTTCTGTAGATGGCAACTCTTCATCCCACAAAGGACGATAGGAATCCTGAGCCAATCCACACCTACACCTCATCAAGTTGTCAACCTATGGACTAAAGGAGAAGTGATGAGCACTCCTCACTATGCAATCAAGATAAAATGCTCCTACCTTTGTCAATGGCTGACTGTCATAGTTATGGGGAACACACTCCTCATCACTCTCATCACTCTCATCACTAGAATGAGAAGGTGGCTCATGTCTCTGATCTTGATAGCTAATTGGATAGATGATCTGCCAAGTCTCTCTGCGTACCCAATAGCATACTCCCTATCATGAAACAACTAGAGATATTTTGACTTTATCCCTTCCAAAGCACTCTTGATGAACCACAAATCATGAATGTGAGTACCAGCCAAGATCCCATACCGCCTCTCTTGAAATTCTACTCTCCAAAGTTGGTACTCAACATACTTATGTGTGTAGTCAAAGCGAGATAAGGTTGAGTCAACCTCTTCTCTCTTGTAACCTTCAACTGATCTCTCCATCTCTGTGGCATGAGAACCGATCTCCCCATTGGATGATGCCCTGTATATTTCTTGGGAAAATGATGGAGTAGTGTGGTGATTTGTCACACAAATCTCTGGAGAATCCACCGACTCATCACACAAGCTATCAATAACCTACTCTGCATCACCTATCATGGGACTATCCTCAAAGATCCCCGATGCAACATCTAGTTCTCTGCTACTCTCAACCAAAGCACCCATCCCATTTATATCACCTACACCTGCAATTGTAATGGATGTAGCCACATCCACAAAGTGCTCCTTACCACTATTCATGGGTGTATTCTCATCACCAATAACTGTCATAGATATTGGGACTGTAACTGCTGGAGATGAAGACTGCGCTAAGCTCAACTCCACAGTAAGCTCATCTATCCGTAACTTTGACTCTTGAAGGGATAATTGAGCGCTCTTCAAAGAGTCTGTGGTGTCCTCAAGCTCATAGGTGAGCTCATCAACCTCCTATTCCTTTCCCTTAAGAGCATCATAATAAATCCTATCAAGCATAAGAAGATGATCTCTGTCTAAAAGTAGTTTTAGGTAATTGTTTTTCATTACCCCAATGCATCTCCAAGTGTCTAAAACTCTGCAAGGGAAAGTTCACTATCAAAATGCTCATATGTTTCTGGAGTCTTCCAACAACAGTTTACCAACAACTGCTGAGCAACATCAAAGTGTTCTATGGTTGTAGCAATCATGCCTTCACTCACCTTCAGTTGCCCTACCAAATGATGAGACCCTTGTGACAAGTCATTTCCACACAAAATTTCTGATTTGTAATCAACACTATGGTAAGAGGTTGGGTCACCATCACTCACCGATTGATAAGCATCCTCATGTGTGCTATCAACTTTGCACACTTCCTCATCAAGTGTACTGCTGTTATGAACCTCTAGGGATGGATCAAATGACATGCTAGTGGCTGCTAATTTGCCAATAACAATGCACACCTCCCCTATCAAAATAGATTCACGTACATTCGTCAAACAATCCTCAAAACCATCACCATTAGGCAACTTTTCAGTTTTGTTCCCATCTTCCAAGGTCTGATATACAAAATCAAACTTGTTGTGGCTTGAATCCACAACACCTATTGCATCAATATCACCCAAAACTTGAGTGTTTGCATTAGGTGACTCCACACAACCATCATTCTCATGTGTAATGGCGGTAACCTCATGCTGATGCAAATATACCAGCATGCTGTCACACAAATCAGAACTGTTATGGCTTATATTCTCCTTGCTTTCCTTGTGTTTGACACTCACATCTTGTGTGCCAACATTAGAAGTCTCTTCTACAATATTTTCCTCATGTGCCATGACATTTAAATCACGACTACGCTCAAAAGAATGTCTGCTGTCATAAAGATCAAAATTGTTATCAGGGTTGATAACAACCTCTTGAGCGTTGAAAGTAACTTCAAGAGCTTCTGCCAAACTATCACCAAGTTGTAAGTCCTTTTTATTCATGCATTGGTGGTTAGGCTCCCGAAATTCTTTGCAAGAGAAGCATAGGCCTTGTCTTCTCATTTGGTTCTTGCTCATTATGGGAGTTCTTGTAACCTGATCATTGAGTTCAAATGTAGAACCATCATCATTATCTGATTTAGCGGTTCTATCATACCCGCTCACACTGTGCCCATGACTGAATTTTGTACATTTAGATGAAGCGTTTTCCTTAAACATCCTCCTAATATACTTTACCACACCAAACTTTCCAGGACTCAAGGTGACAACAAAGTTCAGATAATGATTAAAAGAGTACTGTGTTTTAAAATCATTTGGCATGCTTTGGTAGTCATCATAGAGTTGAGGGGCTTCCCGTTCAATAACTTCCTTGGATTTTCCTTCAATACTGTAGTAACCATAACTAAAATTGACTGGAAATGGATGAGTGTTGGTCACTCAAATGATGCAAGATGTTAATTCACTGAATATTTGTTTTAACCCAACAGGATGGCAGGAGATCGCTCTGATACCACTGTAAAGTCCCACCTTAGTTTGCTTTTGTCTTTGCAATTTTTTTTCTTGATTAACTCAATTGAAAATGTGGGACATGTTGTGACCTTTCTCACACATCGCCCCATTGCAAATGGGGACCCCCTAATTTTTGCTTCGTTTCGAACTTTTGGCTTGATTTTTTTTGTTGTTTTCCCGTTGTCTCTCTTTTCTGCTATCTGCCTTTCGGACAACGTGCCCACCATTGAGCTTAAACGTGAAATTTGGCCGAGTCTGAAATTAGGGTTTCATCTTTCCTGGTCAGTCCAAGGTTGAATGAAGTGAATAAATTGAAAACAGAGACTAACATTGTTGTCAGTGTGCTTCCAACAGCCTCTCAGCAAATTTTCATTAGATTCTGACTACTTACTATTTTTAGTAAGTCTGTGAAATTCAGGACATTCCGTCAGCATTTTTGAGATTTCGATAGTCACATTGCATTCAGAACACATCAAGCTGCTCGTGTGCAAAATTTGAGCGAAAACAGATGACTTACTATTTTTAGCAGTTCAGCTTCCGGAGCAAATTTCAGGGCTTAGATGCAGAGTTTTTCAATGCATGGCTGCATATTCCTTCTGGGTTTTTCGTGACCTTCACAATGGTATAACATGCAAAGCGAGATGATAACTTTTAGAATTCAGTCTTCAGAGCCTATTTTTAGGGTTTGCATGTCAGGGTTTCTTTTGCATGTTGGATGATTCCTTCTGGTTTTTCGAGACCTACGCAGTGGTATGACATGCAAACGGAGATAATCATTTATTAAGGAACTTACTATTTTTAGCAGGTGCATCCCGGCAGCCACCTCCCAGCACTTCAGAATCACAAGCTGATCGCAATGCAGCAGAAACGAAGACAAACAGAGATCATTTGATACGCATGAAGAGAAAATTAGGGTTTCCAGCTTCGGAACCTGAAAAGAGGGGTAAAAAGGCAGAATTTTCAAAAACCGGTGTAAACCACCGCGATCAACATCCTTCAGGCTATCTGCTGGTAAACAAACGGAGCACTTACTATTTATAGTAAGTCATTTTGGAAATAGGCTAAAAATAGCAAATCAGGTGCATGTGCCGATGTCAGCAAGCAGATCACGTGGTGAGGAGCGCCTCATTCGAATTTCAAGTTAATCGGAGCAGTGGAGCTATCAGAAGCAAGCAATTACTATTTATAGCAAATCACCTTCAGAAATGGGCTAAAAATAGCAGGCCGACTAAAAATAGCAGTGTCAATAGGGTAACAAGGTTGTGAGGATGCAGTGTTTGAAATTTCAAATCATTCTGAGCTTCAGAGATGCAAAATCGGGAGACTTACTATAAATAGTAAGGCACAGAGAAGCTGGCGAAAACGAGAAAAAAAATGGCTAAGTATTGGGCTTCATCCTGCAGCTGCCTGAAAATGCGCCCAAGGTGGTTGAGGCATGAAGAAAATTCTAAGTTAAAAACTCGTCCTCCTGCTTAGCCAAAATGCGCCTTTGAAGCATAAAAGTCAAAGGGGTCAACGTTTTTTATCCTGTAGCTATGGCTAGATGCGCCGAACTCAAGTTGATGAAGAGGCATGAAAAAAATTCTAAGTTTAACTTCATCCTTCTCCTATGCCAAAATGTGCCCTCAATCAAGAGAGAGGTGTTTGAAAAAAAAATTCTAACATGTTTCATCCTCCTGCCACCTCCAAATGCGCCCAAGTTCACAAGAGTCAAGGTGGCGTTTGAAAGTTTCATCCACCTCCATAGGTGAAATGCGCCCACTTCCAACTAGTAGCATGCAAAAAATTCTAAGTATAAAATTCGTCCTCCACCACCCCCCAAATGCGCCCATGTCATGTCCCCTTCTCAATGACATCTCTCGGAGGACAGGATTGGCCTATCACACGACCCTCGTAGGCCGATAGACTGGATAGAGGGTCACTTCGGAGCTTGGCTCAGCTTCAGTTAGCGAAGTTTGATCAGTTGTCTTTCGTTCTGGCTCGATCGGAGACGTTTTGCAGAATTGCTATTTTTAGCAGTTCCTGGCAGGTAGTGTGGGACCACTGCTATTTTTAGCAGTATGGCTGTGGCGGCATCAGGAATCACTTCAGAGTTCGTCAGCATCAGACGGATCAGTCATCGGGTTAGAAACGAGGAAGATATTAATATTTGATCGTATTGATTAAATATTAATTAATTAACGTTTATAATATAAAGTTATAATTTAATATTATAACTTAAGTGTTTTCCTTGAGGGGTGCGCCATCATGAAAAGGGGGCCAGTTTGACATTTGATTAATATTTAAATATTCAGTGGAGAACTATGGAGAATTGAAAATATTAAAATATGAATATTTCATTAAAACCCTATTTTCAAGCAAATCGCACTTTTGAGCTTATTTGAGGATTTTGCATTGGAAAGTGAGCCATTATGTGATTATTGAGTTTGAAACTGATCAATTTTGGTCTGAGCCTGAGACTTTAGGGTTTCGTGTTCGATTGCCTTGGGGAACGAGCCATCTCCAACGGAAAGCAATTCAGAGAGTGTGCAATATCACTTGATCTATTGCCTACAGAGGTTTTCTTATTCAGAGAAAACTACAGAGCTTCAGAGGATTCACCATCTTCAGTTCTTTTCAGTTATTTTCATCCAGAGATCATCATACAACTTGGCGCACCATATTCTGAGCTTCAGACAGTGATTTTGGAAGGAGCCGTACAACATTTATTACAAATTCTGACAGGCCGTACCTGCTGTCAGGGCCGTACCACTGTCCCTTGGCCGTACTCATCAGAATAAAATAAACGCCTTGATCAGAGGGTTCTAGTCTGCATCAAAGGAGGCGCCTAGATCACTGGGTCATTCTGTGCTTGCCAGACGGAGGGAGAAAGCAAGGAATCTATACAGCCGTACAAATTTGTGCATCACCAGCAAGCAGATTTACCAGGTTCTTTTTACAATAAAAATCATTATTCTATCTTGCATGTTGTCAGATCATTGTTATATGGAGATCATTTGATTAATAAAGGATACGCCTTCATTTCTTATTATATTTCTCAAGCAAATTGAAGACTTAGTAATTTTAGTGGATTTATTTCAATTTTCTGTAAGAGCCGTACTATTCATTAAATGCATTGAAAATCCAAAAATTGCAAAAAAACACAAAAAAACTCAAAAACGTCAGAAAAACTCAAAACTACAGTCAGATTCAGTGTGAGGGGGAAACAGGGGTTTCTACAGCCCATCCTTCACCAAGTAAGAAATGCACCCAACAAGCAAGAAGGTCAAAGAGGTCAATGAAGTTTATCCTTCACCCTTGCCTAAATGCGCCCATATTTCAAGCTTCATCCACCTCACTATGTGAAATGCGCCCATGAGGCTAAGAGGTCAACAAGTCAAAGTTCTAATCCTCCATACATGCTTAGATGCGCCCAAGCAAGGCCAAGTGAAGACAAAATCTAGGAAGCTGAAAAGTCACAAGAGGGCGTGGTAAACATTAATCCTCCACACATGCTAATATGCGCCGGAGGTAAAGGGTGAATAAAATATGCTAGGCGTTGAAGGTGGTGAGGTAAAATGCAAGGCGTGGTGGAAACAAAATAAGCTAGGCGTTAAAAATGAAGATGGAGAACATTGGCTAGGCGTTGGAAATGTGTTTTCCTTCCTCAACTGTCATATGCGCCCAAGTGTGTAAGGTGGAGACTTGAATAAATTTCCTAAGGCATGGTGGAGTTTAATATTCGCCTTCAAATGGGATATGCGCCAAGTGAAAAATGATATTGCTAAGGAATGACAATTGCCAAGGTGGTGAATGAAAATAAAATAAGCTAGGCGTTGGAAGTGGAGATGGAAGATACTACTAGGTGTGGTGAAGTTAAATGTTCCTCATGGTGATGAAGTATGCCTAAGGTTTAAATGGAGAATATTGCAAAGTGATAAAATTTTCTAAGGCATTGGAAATTGCCAAGTGAAAAATAAGACATGTTAAGTGTGATGTGCTCTCAAGAAAATTTTTCTAGGTGAAGTTGATAAGGTTTTCTCGCCATAGCAAAATGGAAGAAGTCAAATAAAATTTTCTAAGGCAAATTTTCAAAATGCAAGGTGATTTAAAATTTCTCTAAGGCAAAATATTTTCTTCCTTAGAAAATACGCTTGGACATGAAGGTGATGAAGTTTTTCTTGAAGCACGAGCAGAATTGCCAGTGATGAAGTCAGAAGATGTTGGCAGTGCAGGAACAATAAATTTTTTCCAAGTCAGAGCAAAGAAATACTTTAGGATTGAAGAACAAGAATAAATTTGATGAAAGAATATTATCTAAGGTTCAAAATTCAAGAAAATTAAATGAACCCGTTCATTGGGTACCCATGGATTCGACGTGTTCTGAAGAAAATTCTCTTCTGGGTATTAAAGATCTTCAACAAGGAATGGATTTTAAAGTCTTCTGTGCTTCGCCAAGCCTTCAGGATGGATATTTTTGATGGGCACCGGGTTGATGAATTTCCTAAGGGAAATTTGAAAATTTTTCGAAGGCAAGGAATAAATGATGTTGTTGAAGATAAAATGCCTTGGCAGATGAATTTGAAAGTGATCGCCTAGATGATTTTTGATCAAATTCCTGATAAAAGGATTTTTCTCGATTCTGAGTTGGATGAAATATCAGAGTGAAGTATGCGCCGAGTATAATGCAAGATGGGTTGAAAATTTGGCTAAGGCATGAAGAATTTGAATGCGAAGTTGGCTAAGGAAAAACGATGAGCCCTTGAAGATCAAAGCGTGAAAATCAGGTAAGTAAGGTGAATTTATATTATGAAGTGTTTTAATGCTCTTCTCCTTGCTTGTTTTGTAGGAGGAACGTCGAGGCCGGGCCGTGATGACTTAAGTGATGAAGCAAATACTCCAAGACTACATTTCAGCCTCGAAGGAAGAAAGTTGCGAAAAATAGCTAAGTGTTGGGACTTAGTGACAAAGAAGGAGCATTTTCAAAACTCATGATGGAGAAAAGAGTGGAAGCTCGAGCAAAGTTGAAGAACAATGTCAAAAAGAAGATCGAGAACAGTGTGAATGCATTTCAAAGATGGAATCTTCTAGAAGGATGATGGACATTATGGCTCATTTATTACCCCACTCCTCTCGGTGGCGGTTCTTAGGGTGAATCTTGTTTAGGGCTGAGGTGGCACAATCTGGGCCATCCAGCCGATTGTAATTTGAGCCGTCCGTTGGACTTGGCCAACTATAAAAGGGGGAGTCCCCCTCATTTGTACTCATTAGAAGTAGAAGTTAGACAATAGAGATTAGAATAGAGAGACAGCTAGGTGATAGCTTAGAGTAACTTAGTATAGATTGATAGTGTAGTTTGAAGAAGAGGGAAAGTTTTTCCTTTGAAAACTTTGTAAGAAATTGTTGTGAACACTCTCTCAATAAAAGAGTTTTTCATTGATGGTGAATTTCGTCTTTGTTGTGAGTAGCTAGCAAGGTTTCTTCGTCCTTCTGATTCAAATGGTAGCATAAAATAGTTCAAAGTAGTATAATTTTCATTCCATGCAAGTAGATGTTAGCTGTGGAATGTGGTGTTTGATCTAAGCAACTTCGTCTATCCATACCACTAGTGTATTTGCTGATGGTGAATGCGCCTTGTGTGGTCAACTGGAATATCATGTACTTAACTTCAATCACAGTTTGAATGATGGTATGCGTCGTTGTGATGGTATCTTTATGTCAAGTGGTGGTTTGAACATCTTTAGTCATCTCCCTTGAAGATTGCACCGACTCCGTGGAAGCTGTCCAATGCGAGGCAAAGCGGTCCGGTTAGAAGTTTGCTGAAGTTGAGCTCCATATCCCACGACTTAGAGTAGATTAGAATCTTCTTAACCCTGCACCATTTCAATTTAGTACTTTCTGGTTAGAATAGGAAACCCGCGCTTCATAGACAAATCTTTCGAGCATTTGAATTCCCTTCCTCTGCTGTTGAATAATTCCGTAAGTCCCCTTGAAATACCAGCAAATCACATCGAGCCAACTGAGCCTATTTGCACTAAAAGAACCTTGGAGTTGAATGCATGAACTTTCTTGCAATCTTAGCATGCTGGATACTTTGATCAAGAGAGAATAGGGTAGCCGTTGGCGACTTTATTCTGCGTTGGTGCGGTCACGAAAAACACATCAACAGGACATTTCGTCAAACAATTTGTATGCAAACTTTTGATATCTATTTCTGAGTCTCTCTTGACTGCTAATAACATACTGTGCATTCATTCCACATCCAAACTAGAACAGCATTGCATTGAACTATTAACCAATGACTATAACAGCATTAAAATGATAAACCCTTCACCAAAGACTCTTCTTGGAAGCACTTTATTAAACTCATTAAATGGGTGCCCACTTCAAAGCACTTTTATAATTTAGTATTTATCATTAAATGTCCCCACTTTAATAAAGTCAAAATATATCATTATAATGCACTTTTTAATAATTAATTATTATTAAAGTTTACCTTTAATAATAATTAAAAATAGCACATCTTTCTCATTAATCATTTTTTCTCAATTCTGTCTGAATTAGGAGGTCAACCATTGCATCCACTATGCATCCAAGTGCCTTTCCAAAAATAGTAACATTGGACTCTGGTGATTGGGTGACTTACTATAAATAGTAAGTGTGTAGAAATTGAGTCCAAATCAACTCCCAAAGGCAAACTTTGAATAATACCAAACATTAGAGAAGAAAACAATCAGATATCTACCACAAAAGACCCTTTAACCCACCTTATTAGCCTACGAGGGTTAGATGATAGGTTAATTCTGAAAACTCTGATGCTCATGAAAAAGGGGACAATACAGTATCACAGGCCAGCTCACCTGTGAATTTTGATTGTAGAAGTTTCACAGGCTCATACTCATTCAAATATCCACACTTTAACATCCTTTGAACTTTGATACCACTAGTAGATCCAAATGCTGCAATTTTGTATTGCTCTATTATAGGAGTTTTGTACAAAGCAAAGAGGTGGTTTCTAATAACTTACCAACAATTTTCCACCAACTATCCCATGAAATATGAACTATTGAATTAACAGGATGTAATATTACCTAACAAAACTAGATAATAAACCGATCCTCTTCAACCTAGAAGGAAAAGGGTGAAAGGAGAAATTGAAGTTCCTTTCGGAAATAGTCCAATGACCCAACAAGAATTCTAATAGTCCAGAAAGGCAAGGGAAATCCTAGAGGGGAAGGACCACTTTTTATTACTACAAGCTCTCCAAATATTGCTAGCACTGCTTGGTAGGGGTATGTGGGACAATAAAGATTGTTCTCACTAGGCAAAGAAAACAAGTTGGAGGTTCTGTCTTGGACAAGTTGGTGGAGCTCAAAAGGTAAAGATAGCATCATGTCCTTATATCTCTTGTCCTTCCAATTTTAACTAGTTGTCTGTTTCTGTTATGCTGAGCTCCAAGAATCTTTGAATAATTTTTTTTTTCAGGCTATAAATATGGCCACGTTTTGTTATTTTTTTGACTTTGGTGGAGCTACAGACATTTGTATAAACACATGGGAATATGTGGCTGTAGAATATAAGATTATAGCTTAACTCCTGCAATTTTTCACTATATGGATATCAGGGTTTTTCAATTCATTAATTTTTAGCACCTGTACTTTCCAGTTTGTTTTTAGGAAGGATCAAGGACCCAGTAAAAGACCTCATTGATTACTTAGACAACCATGTTTTTCAAGGTTTGGTCTATTGGGTAAAGGTTACTTGAAATTTTTATGCTTGCACAATATAAGAAAGTAAGTGATTTATGATTTATCAGACAACTGAAACAACCCTTCACACCTAATATTACTAGCCCATTTTAAGAAAATGTATTACATAAAATTCGAAGGTTTGAAACTCACATTTTCAACTGTGTATGAGCTTCTCTACCGTGAATGAATTTTATATTCAGTTAAAAACCCTTTTCCTAAAGTGTCACCTTCAGAAGATGAAAAGATATCGATATTTACTTGCAAGTTGGGGACCAAAACCTTATAACAGATTTTATGGTACAAATACTTTGAATTCTGTCATATTTCTCATTTGATTTTTTTGAAATCCAGTGTAAACAGGAATTGGATTTCAAATCTTACCTGTTAGTACAACAATCAATGATAGGCCAAAAAAAGTGAAACTGACTACAAGAATAAAATAATCTCCTGTTGAGGATCATGTTTTATTCTCATAGTTCAATTACTCCCCTGTGCAGGATTTTACCCAGTTGATATTATCTCTAGAATTTCAGCATTTAAGTTCATGCATTTATTCTACTCATATTCATGCATTTAGAATTACTGTATTTGTTGGCCATGCCCTTATACTACTCCAGTACACATAGTTTCCAAAGCCTCTTACACACCGCAGAAGAAAGATTGATTTGTAGGGAGCTAGCACAAATATATTTGTAGTTCAGCAGTCATTTAGTTTTTGAATGGAAACTAAAGATAGGAATGAAATCTTTTTTCAGAAAAGGTCATTGAATAAATACTAACCACTGTATGATAAATAAACCTGAAATAAGCTACATATGGCCAAAAGAATAGACAAAGGTTAAAATCAAAACTTTTTAGATAGACCATAGAACAGTATCAACAGTAAAAATATCAATATAAATGGAATCTGATAGATCTCAACTACATAAACTCTATATCTAGCAATCAAAGCTACCATATAAACAAACCTTTAAAAGTGACCCATAAACTTCTTTATTTGATTCCTTCTTTTGACATAAGTCTCTAAAATCTGTGTACTCTAAATGCATGCCCCATGCCCAACTCTCAAGGGCTTTCCGTCCTGGTACTACAAGAGCCACAGTATAACTGCGGAATGGGTCTGCATGCAGCATGATATTTTCTACATGACTGCTTGTCCTTAAAGCTGCTTCAACCTACAAAAAGCAAAAGAATGAAATGTAGCATAATCAAGCAACTGGTACTGAATAACCAGATTTAGAGATGATAATGAAGACTATGCATCAGTTACCTTTCCCAGGGAAACATACTCCCCATGTTGTAGCTTTACTATATCTTTCTTACGATCAATGATCTCAAGACAACCATCAGGATGAAATCTCCCTATGTCACCTGTATAAAACCATCGCATCCCATTCTTGTCCACCTTTTCCATCAAGACCATTCAGATTATTCAATATTACTATACAAATAATTTGCAATTACATATCAAACCCTACCTGTAACTCACCTTGTACACTTCATCAGTTTTAGCTACGTTTTTAAAATATCCTAGAGTTACACTTAGTCCACCAACAACAATTTCTCCTCGGGGCATTGGAGAATCAGTTGTCAAATATCCACCTTCTTCCCAATTCACCAGCTGCATAGGAATAACATAACGTGTAAAGAGACTATACAATATCTTCAAAAAGTGTGGTGGAAAATAACCCATCTGGTAAGGACCAATGTCTTTCAAGAATTTAACAACAATAAGAACCAAAGAACTCAACATGATGAGAAGTCGAGGTATTTACATATGCATGAATTCATTGTTATAATACACCCATCTATGCTAGAGACATTGTGATAGACCTGTATAGTTGGGGCAGAAACTAATAGTGAAATTGTAAAGCAAGATGTATAGCATTATCATGATGCCAAAATAGTAGCTTCAGGAAGTAAGATATTAGCACAGCTATTCTGAAGTGTGATGATCTTAGGAATATGTACTAATTAGAAATGCTTCAAGTTTAAGGTGTATCTCAGAGATGCCACCTAATAAATTACTTACAAACTTATGAAACCTTGCTAAATGAAGACTTAATCCTACTTTTCAAAACATTCATATCCCCTAAATGAGAAGATTCATCATGAACAACAAACTTCTCTTCCAAAGCATATTCTAGGAAGGTATTATTCCTCTGGAACTTCAACCTTTGTTTTTCCATATGAACTAATGTGCTAAGAAAATTCTAAGTGTGTGTCAGCTTCTAAAGACTCCTGGGTTTCCCTCAAGAAGAATGAATTTCAGATTCCTAGCTATAGAAAATGAGGGCCTGATAATATGTAAATTGCCTTTCCAGACTTGCATGTTTGGACCACCATTGTGTAAGCACATGTATTAAGGGAAATAAGGCATCCTAACAGAATCATAAGGTACATTGGATGAGTTGTTTTTAGCATCACGCTGAAGTTTACCATGTAAACCAAAAAGCATCTTTTGTTTGTGCACATTGGTTTAGCAATATGGGGAGCTAAATACACACCTTAATCAAGATGCTGACTCTAAAGCTTCAAACAAAAATCAATGCGATGTAGCTCAACATTCAAATAGAAATTTTCTCTCAATATCTCATCAAAACAAGAGAATTCTCAATACAAAAAAATCATACGCAAAAGGACTAGCCATTGACTACAATAAATACAAAACATTTGTCTGCCTCTTGGTGATATCTTTCCTACTTATCATAGGATAGAACCTTCCTTTTCATGTGTAATATAAGATGCATTTCTTTCCAACAACAACAACACTTCTTTATATAAAGAATATCACATACAAATGGTCTAACTATTGACAACAGAATATTCTTGTGCCTCTCTTTAAAGCCACATCCTCCTTTTTCAGACTATTGAAAAGCAAGGACAGTTGACATACCTTAACATAGCAACAAGGAAGTGGTGGACCAACACGTCCAACAGTTGTATCATCACATTCTGAAAATGTTGCTCCTGCACAAGTTTCCGTGAGACCATATACTTGCCCAACTGGTGCCCTATAGTAAACATGTGAATGGTTAGTGATTTCATTTGATGTCAGTTCAAGACAGTATGTAGAAATTCGCCTTGCATATTCAAGTGTTAATTCCTAGTTTTCTACCCAAAGAAATAGCATGAAATTTATAGCCATATTTAACAACATATTTTTACAAGATATTTCTAAATCTGGAACCAAATCAGGACCTGATTCCTTCATAATTTTGACCTTTGGAAGATTCTCATTATGTCCATTCCACAAGCTACTTTGTCCAACCGTGGGCACTAACATAACTTTCATTCTCCTTTCTTTCTGACTAGATCCCATGAAGGATACATTACATGAGACATCCCTAACTTTCCCATATCCAATGTGTAAGTATTTCCAGCATAGAAACATTTTGAAAGCACCTTGGAAATGTATAAAAATATTTTAGATATCCATGGATGTCCAAAAACATTAAAAATTCAAGGTTGAATGAGTTTTTGGCTGTAAAGGTACACATGGATCCCACAAAACATGGGTATGTGGGTGAGATGTTGAGGGGTTATGCACACTACAAGGGTGCAGGATACACATTGTGAACTCCCAAAACATGGGTATGTTGTAAAATCAAAACCATATTCTCAAAAAAGTCTTGGGCTTGTTTAGTATGTAAAGACTTATAAACCTATCTTTTTATCTCCATTGTTTGTAGGTCTCCTGGTACTATAAAATCAGTCTAGCGATACATTTTTGGTTTCAGTTTTGATGCAAAATAGACCTTGATGATATCATATTTCATTTTAAATCTGAAAGAATCATAATCAATCATGTGTGGAGTGATGTTTTACATTACCATTCAAATTTATATGCATGAGAAGTAGACAACCTACTAGAGTGTAAGATTTGGTTATGGAATTAGCCACCCAAGATCAAGGAGCTTCAAAAAAAGCACAGAAGAGACCTAAAATGAAAGAATAATTTAATTCTATCAAAGCATGAAAATATACAATGATTCTAGATTGGATTACTCATATGAGAGCTATAAGTGGGTATTTATAGGATACACCACCAAGATATGTGAATGTACGATTAATGTGGAATAAAGGAGTGTACACAACATCTCCACCAAACTAGGAAAGTACAAGTCACATGATGCAAATGCAACCTACCTACCTAAGAAAGCTTATCCTATCCTAGGTGAATAATATGCAATAAAGCAATTAACTAAATACAGAAATGAAATAATACAACATAGAGTGTATGTCTATAAATAGTAACTAGATGTACTTTTCAGGAAATGAGCCCAAATCTTTCTGTTTCCTTTATTTTCTTGTATTGGTCTGACTGTGTTTCTGTTCACTTCCTCGACTTATAACGATTTCTTATTTTATAATTCTAGAAACATGGGATGATATAGTTATTTGATACCATGCTTTACTAAGATTTAAGAAAAAGATTAATCCTTCTAATTAATGGATACAACAGGCATAAATCTATACCCAAAGCAAATATTGATGAATCTCTGTGTCTCTCTAGAAAGAGGAGCTCCACCACTAAGCAAAAACCGGACCTGACCTCCAATAAGTGAACGTATCTTCTTAAATACTACAGCATCCCAAAAAGACTTTTCTGGACCCCATGGCCCATACCAACTTCCTTCAATAGCTGCTAATCTTCGGCCATATGCAATATTAAATAGTATCTTTGACATTCCAGCCTTTGCATCAACCTGTGCTCTTGAAAAAAAAGCCTAATGAATTCTTCAGGAAATAAGAATTTCAAATTCATCAAAATTAGATTATCTAAGCATAAAGTATCAACAAATTTATTCAGTTTGTATTGTGTACCTGTTTTTGTACATCTTCTCGAATACGCTCTAAAACTGCAGGTACTGCTGTCATCAATGTAGGACCCAACATTGGAGCATCCCCTTTTGTTCCCTTCTTGATCTTGTTTGATGTATCAGTTAGAGTCAAAGGTGAACCATAACCTATAGCACACCCAGCAGAAACCATTGTTACCTGCAATACAACAAGCAATTATAAACTTATACCCTTCTTTATATAAGCACAATAGCGAATACTTTCATGCAATTGATGTTGCCCTGTGCCTATATTCCCCAACGATTAAATCACACATGTTAAATCCCAATCTTTTTTCTTGAATCTTTGGCTTTATAGAGCTAGTTCATACCTCTATTAGTAGTTCAAAAATATGTGCTAATGGCAGGTATGCCAAATAAGTGTCCTTATTTCCAAGTCCTGGAGCAATTTTCATGACTGCTGCCACTGTTGCTACAAAATTCCCATGAGTCATCATTACTCCCTACAGGAGAAAACAATATATTATGTTGCAGAAGGGCAGATCAGACAAGCAGAAAGATCCTACATACCCTGACATGATCACATAATGTGTCGTGCAATTCAAATATTGATTTTTTTTTTTGTTTCCACAATGCTAATGTTTTCATATGCTAACCATACTATAGAAAAACAGGTGAAGCAAATACAAGATGTCTTTTACAATGTCCTAGGGCAAGCTGAATCAGGCAAGGAAGCTTAGGAAAAGAGTTAAGAGCCAAGAATGTCATAAAACTTTGTTTTAGAAACAACATGAGAGAATTTTCGGTAGCTATTTCTGATTAACTAACCCAGTAATTCCATTCAAGGAAATGGCACAGGATATAAATTGAACATCAAATCCAGCATCTTCTGCTCTTTTTCATGTATAGTCAGTTCTATATCATGCTTTTCCTTTTTGATATTTTGTGTTTAAGGTTGGGATTAGCAAAACATTAACTGCCATTTTCAAAAATTAAATTAATAAAAGTTGTACCTATTCGTATAAATGCATATATGATATAGATACTTATAAGCATATATTTATCAACATAATAATAATATATTTGTTGACATAGACAGAAGAAAGGGATGTGGAAGTTGTGTTGGCGTAACAACTAACACCTCTGGAGTAGAAGTTGTTATGAACAGCCTATGCACACTACGCAATGAGTGCTCTTCAAATTATGGAGGGAAAGCTCCCTCATTATGCTTTGACAAATGTACTTGCAAAGTAAAATAAGCTAAAACTATGTCCTGTCTTTTTGTTTCAGCTGCTAGAGGTACAAGGCTTTCTTGAAAGAACTTTTACGTTGCAGCTGAGTTTTCTCTGGTTTTGCAAATCAACTAAACTACAACTTATATCTATCCAATCTCCTCAGGAAAACAGAGCAAGAGGAAACGGAGCAAGGTTTTGACTATTGGACGATAAGCATGGTTAGACTCTCTACTTGAGGGCAAGGTGGCACAACTATCATCTCAATCTAAACAAGCTTATTGGGCACTACAGATTTAAGAATTCACTAAGACGATCTTATGGAAACCTGTGTGGCATAACACTCGATCGAAACAGCAAAGCCTTCACAAAACATCCTTTATCTTTATAATCTCACGAAACCCTATGTGGCATAACCTTCGATTATATTGATAAAGATTTCACAAAACAGATTTATCACTGCAACTTCTCGAAACCCTATGTGGCATAACGATCGATCACAATGGTAAATTAACACAAAACAGCCTTATCACCTCAATCTCTTGGAACCCTATGTGGCATAACAATTGATTTCAATGATAAAGATGCTCAAACAGATATACCTAAACTA
This sequence comes from Sequoia sempervirens, assembly GCA_007258455.2. NCBI lineage: Eukaryota > Viridiplantae > Streptophyta > Pinopsida > Cupressales > Cupressaceae > Sequoia > Sequoia sempervirens. Next base: position 56,180 of record VDFB02337460.1, read on the forward strand.
TGGAAAGAATTCAGCATTACAATCTTTCGAAACCCTATGTGGCATAACAATCAATTGCAATAGTGAAGACACATGAACAAATACCAAAAAGAGCAATATTGAGGGCAAGGTAGGCACAGCATATATTTCTCTCTCAAGCAAAAGTTATTTACAAATGAGCAAAAGCTCTTATTTATATACATCAAGGTGTAGGGAACCCTAAAATCACCTTGTGTCATCTATAGTTCTGCAATGCATGCAAGCAATGCGCCAAACCCTAATTAAGTAAACTATACAGTCAACTGGGAAACTACCCTCAGTTTAACTGAAACATCTAATCTAAAAATGGACAATTGTGCGAGCATGCATGTCCTTATTGAAAGCAAGTTAAGCTGGAAGACTAACATCAGTTAACGTAAAACCCTAAATAAAACTCCAAGTGCGAAGGGCGAATCTCAGAATAGATATGCATGTGATGACAACTTCGAGTTAACTGGAAAGGGTAACACCAGTTCAACTCGTGTGTGTAATGTCTATCCTGAGAAGTGGGAACTGAAGTTTACTATGTGTTATCTCGAGCAATCAACCCCTCAATGAGATTGTTAACTGTATCACCATCTGGAGCGATGAGACTCTGACGAAGGATGCTATGTCGATGTAGCATGTCCTCACCAGCTGTGATCTGAGACTGAAGTTCCCTTCTGCTCCTCGTTGCTTCATCGAATAATGTTGACATGACTGTAAGCTGAGTAACCTTACAGCCAACTGTCTCCCCACTGAAAATGGTATGAATGAGTGCCTGAAGCTCTGACTGAACATCGGTAAGCTCCACGTAGGCACCACCCTCGATCTGATAACGGCACGGTAAGCGAGACACAAGAGTCCTCACGAACCGGAGTGCACTAGTGACGTGCTCTCTACTCTCAGCCAATTCTGATGCCAAGCTGTCCTCTATCTTTGCTCTGAAAACCAACTGTGTCTTCCAAGAGTAGATAGCCTCTCTGTCTTCTGCATCTGTGACTGTGTCATAAGCCAAACTCAGGTGAGCAATCAAAATTTCATCCCTGGGTTTGTTAATAGCCATATCCCGTTCCTCATCCTGAAGACGAATACAGAGCTCTCGTGCATTGTACCGCAACTGATATAACTCTGTAAGCATAGTACGGCCTCTAGCAACGAAATCTTCCTCCCATTCCTCCAAACGCTTGCCATATACAACTAAGTGATTGAGCTGACTTTGCTCTACTGGTGGCTCAAGCATCGGTGGGAGTGTGTTGATGGCTTCTGGTCTGTGCACAAGGCTAGAAATGTACTGACGAAGCTGTCTGATTTCAGCCTTGAGGGCTGCTTTGTCTTCTCCGTCCTTTAGTATTCTGTCCCTGGCACTATCTGTAGCAACTTGAAGAAGATCAACCTGAGTCTGGCGTGTGCTGCGACCAAGGTTGACTGTGATAACTTCAAAATCCTGAGATTCTAATTCAGCCAAGTCCTTCCCTTGTGGAGGTACGGCGGTCTCAACGACAATCTCCATATCAGTGTTTCTCTCTACGTGAACCATGTTCTTAACTCTCTTATCTGGCGCATCTTGATAAATG
>VDFB02337460.1:62341-93512 GCA_007258455.2 Sequoia sempervirens
TTTGAGCATTTTAACCAGAATCTTAACCTCTAACAAACTGGGCGCCCCTGAGCTATACTTGCGCTTTTGGGCTTTTCCTCTGAGAAATCTCCCTGATTTGATCTTTAAAAACTCTGTTTCGATCATAAAAATGACCGTCTGCAATATGAAATGTCGTCTGAGGTGCTCCTCCATCGTGAAAATCTACATTTTGAGTCTCTGCTTCAGGTTTTGACCAATACAACTGACTTTGACTGACAAACTATTGACAAAAACTCCATGCTTGACATTGCCCAAAACTATGTTTTACAACAAATTAGCAAGGTTTAGACTTTTAAATGCAAAATGCCTTGATGAAGCAAAAATTTGGTTTGGGTACAACAAGTTGTATGGTTTGGATATGTGACACTAGCTACTTAACCAAAATGGTTATAAAATTAGAACCACAATAGTTACTTCAATCAGCATCACAATTTAATGATTTTATGTTAAGAAAAAAACTTGAGCTACCTAATGAGAACTGCTTAACAAGATCTTGTAAATACATACTAAAATTTCACAAGTTTGATCAGATTAACCTGTAAGCAATCCAAATATATTCTTTACTAGCAAGGTCAAATACCAAATTATATGCAGTATTGCAGTTGAAAACTTCAAATACAAAATGACATGATTGAAGTTTCTAATCAGAAATGAAATGTATATAAAATATGTATTAGCTTTTAGAGGAATCTATAAAAAAATTAAATGAATATTATATAGATTTTAGTAAGAAGTTTGTGAATTTTATCCAAAACTTGATTTTCTTACATCAATATTCTAGCAAGCTAATTGTGACAACTATCAATCAGATCATTACAAATTTTATGCAAATAAATTTTTATAAGCCCAAGAATAAGATATGACAAAATAAAACAACTAAATGATTTCTACAGATTCTGATTTAAGATGCTACAATAGAAAACATAAGAACAATTAGCATTATATTAATATTAAACAAAAACCAGGATACCAATGAAAATCATTTACCAAGATCTTGTGCATAAAAACCAAAAAAAATCAACTTTGACCTGTGTTACTGAATTGGCATGGAAATTGCCAAGAAATGGGTATGAATTTTTTTGGGTACAGAATCTAGTATGGTCACCCTATGTAATCACACAGGGTACCACATTTCTATCTTGGAATCATCTAGTTACATCACCAGACATACTCGGGCAATTCTGAGACGGAAATGTGGTGCCCTGGGTAATTCCGCAGGCACAAAGTATCTGCACTTTTTAGCCTTTTTTATGTTTTTTAGTTTTGGATCCTCAAGTTTGACTTTTAAACTTGAAAACATAGCCCGAAACTTATTTTTATACAGAAAATAGGTAGACATCAATGCAACAACATATGAATGATGTCAATAAATGTAATCTGTCACACCTATTCTTTCAGCCATCTTGGTTTTATCACACGCACAAAATCCAACCTTTGGTATGCCCTGGGTCCTACATTACATGGTAAAGTGCCAAATTCCTTGTAGCTAATATCACAAGTGCTCCACCTAAGTATAGAACATTTCCTTTTTTAGAAAATCCCCGCCCCCCCCACCTAGGGAGCTTCCCTATCCTTCAAAGAGTCTTGCAGCCCTATCGATAGAGATTATCTATTCCCCGCTTTTCAAAACCAAGGGGGGTTTACCCTAAGACCTCCTCGACTTCGGACTTTGCAAAACCAAAGGGGTTTTACCCTAAGATGCTGGATGGATGGTTGATAGACTAAGTAATTACCTCATAGAAAATAATACTTGATGCATAGTGTACCTGATACTGGTGTCACTATATACCTATGTGCTAGCTTGGAGATGTAAGGTTGAGCATCTATTTAATAGATAATTGCCATATAAATGCTTGAAAATGTGATATATGACAACCTCTTAGATGTTATAACCATTAAGATGTAATGTCCCCTTCTCAAACCTGATCTTTCCAGTGACCGTTGGCCTTTTTCTGGAGACCTGAAGGCTAGTCGGAAGGTAAAATTAGGGTTTCCTATTTTTGAGGAGGTCATTGCTCAGAGCTGGTGGATTCAATGGCAGATTCTTTCTGGGGTTTCAGAGAGCTTCGCAGTGGTATGTTCAGTTCGGCATTCGGAGCATTTTCTGGAATTTACTATTTTTAGTAAATTCTATTTTTAGCAGCTTTTCAGTTGGGTTCAGCTTGGTTGACTTCCTGCTTTAGTTTGGTCAGTTGACTTGGTCAGTATCGGCTTCAGGGCATAATTGGAGAGATAAGTGGATATATTTAATTAAAGGTCACGTTTTAATGTTATAATTGAACGTTGACTCCCCCCTTAGCCTAGTGTAATCACTTCAAGTCTTTTTAAAAGGTGTTCTTTAAGGGTGGCACTTCATTAAGAGAATTAATTAATTCTTTTATGAAGTTTATTATAAGTTCAAAAGTGGACGCCTTTTTCAAGAGAGATTAAATGATAATTAAATGACAAAATTGCTTGGATAAGTGGGACGCCATCTTTGAGGAGATTAGGGTTTTGAGCTGAAAGTGGATTTTAGGGTTTCGAGAAGTCAACTGGAAAATTATAAAAGGGAGACTTTGAGCATCATTTCATATCTTTGGTCTACTATACTGTTATGCTGCCGAATTGGCTCTGGAACTGCTTCGAGGAATGAAGGCCTCCTAGCTTGGGCATCGCTTCGTGTTTGCAAGACAACATCTAGTGGTGATTCTTAGTCTAGTTTGTGAGTTTATTGGAATTAGTGCATTGTAATTTGCATGTGTCAAATTAGGTTCAGATTCTGCATGTTAGAGATTTCTGGTTTTTACATTCTAGCTTCAGCAGATTCATTGTTTTGTTCATAAATCCAAAAAGACAAAAAAAGTGGTTGTGGGTATTGTTTATTTCTTTTCATCTAGTCAAGGTGCCCAAGTATGCAAACTTGTAGATTTTTTAGAGAAGGATTTGATTTTTAAAAGTAAAATCGCCCCTGTGCTAGGCCGTACCATTCTTGGTTTCATTGGGAATTGTGCATCTTTTGTAATCTGCATTTTAAGTCTGATTTATGGTTCTAAGTTGAGCGCCTCCATCTCATTAGAGTTTTGCAATCAATATCAAGCGATTTGGATGAGTTAAGAGTGAGTTTTGAGTTTTTTCAAGAAATCTACTATTGCTGGTTATTCATGGACAGTTGCAGGTCTGTTATACAGTCTTGAGAAATCTGCTAAGTTCGTCATTGGATGGTGGTGAGGAATCTTCAGAAGCATTGAGGAGACTTCAGAGAAGGTTACCCAAGTCTGGAAAACAAGGTTGGATCTAGTCATTTCCATTCCGTTGATCTTCACTTCTCAGCAACTAAATTCATGAATATTGTAGAACTCTATTACATGCTGATTTATATTGTTAGCACGATTTCATCTTTCAAATTGTAAGCTGGAAGTAGTACTGACAGCCATTAGATTCTTGCTTATCAGATTGTAATCATCTTCTTACTTTCAGCATTTGATAGTGTATTTAATTCATCTCCGCCCTATGGTAGCTGCTCTCCCATTCCAGGTTAGCAAGCACATTCTGGGTGTTGAGTGTTTTCAGCTTCAGCATTTCCCTTTCAAGCATTGTTATTGTAATCACTCCGTCATATGGTCGCCCCTCACTCCGCATTGGATTGGGTAGCACATACTTGACGTTGAGTTCCCTTTCAAGCATTTAGAGTAGAAGACCCTCTGACCACATGCTCGCCATCATCGGCGCCATTCCTGGTTAGAGTTGCTTTTTGCACGTCTTGGTTTATCCACTAACCTTAACGGGTGTATCTTTGTAATCTGATAATTGAAAAAACGAAAAAAATTGGCTCGGAATATTTCATAAGACATGGCAACCAAACATACAAAAACATAGAATTGAAAGGTGTTTGAATTGATGTGTTTAGAGTGTGTTGAGGATGATGGGAAGAAAGCCAGTTACAACTAGTGCCTATATCCATTAGGCAACAAATTCTCTAAGTTTAGTCAAACATATGATAACAAAAACTTAGTTGAAATCTTAATCAAGATATTACAAAAAGACTATGTTGTTCTAAATCTACAAGCAAGCTTGGCTCTACATGTACATTTAGAAAAGCAATAAATGGATGCAAAATATCAAGAGAGTCTACTTAGTAATCGTTAGACACATTCACACATTTTCTTATTATGCTAAAAAGATACCATGCAAAAATTTTGCAGTGATTTTACAAACATCTGGCTGAAAAACTAATCAATGCACACCATAAATGCAATTGAACATACATAAGGAGACACTCGACTAAGGTTGATTTTTCCATTAATCAAACGATCTTCAAAGCTTACAATTGTTATCACAGGCTTGAGAAAGAACCCAAATCATTACAATGTTAAAGAAACTATACCCACAATTGGAAGTTGAAACCCTAGGGCTTCTTGCAAGTGTTTTTCTTTTGTTGATAGCTATACAATTGCTCTTCCTAGTCCAAATGTTATCCTATCATGATCTCTTTTCTCTGATCATCCCCTTGGAAAATGGATGCCAAGGCAGATATACCCACGACCATGTTGTCAACAAAATGTTAGAGGGTCATCCCAAGTGGAAAACCCTAGCTGCAACCTCATCCAGTATCCAAATGTCACATGTCTTCTACAAATCCAATTTGAATGTTAGGAGGCATGAGAAAACATTCCTTGACAAGTACCCATACACCTACATTGAATGATCAGCATGGTTGAGTGCAATGAATAGAAGAAACACCCGTATAATCCACTAGTAGTAGCATCTAAAAAGTTCATTTTGTCAAAAAAAGAATCTACAAACATTAAATGTGGCATGGGCACCACATACTCCATCTATTCTGCACCAAAATGTCTTAAATTTCATTAGGAAAAGTGCTTGGATCAAGATCATACAATTGCAAGAGAGGTTGGGTAGATAAAATTTGTTTTCAGTGACCTTTTCCCGTTGTGGAAATTTTCCCCCTATCCAAATGTAGAAAAACGACCAGGACAAGGATGAGGTGTTAGAGATCAACACAAAACAATTCATCATCACTGGGCATGAAACTTTGACCTAAAATGAACCTGCAAATATTTGGGCTTCATCTGCTTTGTTGGCTTGGTTCCAGTGACCCTTAAAAATATGCAAAGCCCTCTTGAGAAAATGTAGCACTAATCAGGTCAATAAATCATTTAGAAAATCCACTTGCTAGTGAAAATATCACAAGCCACACTTGCAGAAATTCACACCTCATCTAGGTAAAGAAGACTCACAAAATCCACATGCACCCCAAAGTCCCACAAAGTAGTTCATGGAAAAAACTGCACCATCAAGATGTGCAAGAATGCAACCTAGTCTGGGTAAAACTCGCTTCAGACATCATATCCGGTTCACTTCCCAAAGTCCACAACATCTTCCTTTACCTTTTATACCTCTTATGGAGATTTCGCATCCAAGTGCACAATAGGGATTCACCCTCTATTCATCCACTGTGGAGAAACCACTTGTAAGTGAACTTTGTAGGGAAAATCCCACAATTCGCCTTATGTGGGAAAACCAAGTGGAATTGAACCTTAACCACTTACAAAATTTTCGTTAAGATGAAAATTCACTTAGATGTCCATATGATATCATTGGCTGACTTGGAGATCTTTGGATAAGATGATGTCATCACAACGTCACCATGTACAGATGCGGGAAGTTGGATCCCATCGGCCCAGAAATTCCAAACTTAGTCAATTTGCAAATTTGGAAGCTCATGTGGAAGATGGATCCTCAAGTGCACCTACAAAAAAGTCATTTGCACATGCACAAAGAAAGTTTAGATCAAATGCCAAAACCTACAAATGTAGATGGACGCATTTGACCCGCAAAGGTTCCAATGGACTAGGAAAGTCTGCATGGTTGTAACTTGTTCATTTTTCATCAAACCTTAACCAAATTTGATCTAGGAGTTCCCTTTAAAGACTTCTTCAAGATACTTAAGTTTTTGTAACTTCACACTTAACTAAAATTTGGACTTTAACATGGCTCCAAGGACACTCTTTGGATGACATGTGGTAGTTGATAACTAGCCCTCGAGACCTTGTTCATGTGAAAATTGCTTCACCTAGTCAATCAGTGAAACCTTTGTGATATTTGCATAGAAAATGAAATCAAAAGGTCACTGTAGGATTTCCACGTACATTTGCACCAAGTGAAAAACCATGCCCAAGTACAACTACGAGATCCTACCATCCATCTACCCCACATGGAAAAATAAATTTGAATCAGATGAAATTAAGCCAATGTAGAGGCTTAGATGGACATCATGAACCCTCACAAGGAGACACTTAGCCACTTTGCATAAAACTCAATCAAATCTACCTATTGGCCAACTTTGATTTTGGCAAGCCTTTTCAGTGTTTTGGACTTTTAAAGAATTGGAAAACCTTAAAAACTTCGGCCATCTCTTTCATCTCTTTTGGAAAACTTACCTTTCGACGAACTAATAGGTTCGTGAACTAAGAAAACTGCCGAATTTAGACTTTCTTCCTTTGACAAGACATTAAGTTTTCAAACCAAGACTTGTGTCGACAATACTTTGAAGGAAAAAAAAATTGGCAAAATAAAAAGTTTGCAAACCTAGAAGATTTCCAAAAAGGAAGAGAGAGAATAAATTCTTGTTTTTTTCCTGGAAACCACTAGACCCTTCATGGGTCAAAATCAATACGAATGGTGCATCTCATAGTAACTAGGGAAAAGTTGGTTTTGGTGGCCTTGGTAGAAATTCTACTGGTCAGCTAGAATTCAACTTGAATTTGAATATAGGCATCAACTCCAATAACATGGAATTTAAGTTTGCAATTAGGAAAGGCATCTCTTTGGCCTAAAACACAATATTGACAAATTTGTGATAGAATCTGATTTACAAATTTTGGTATCATCTTGTTCATGTGATTTTTGTGACTGCACCAATCAACAGAACAAAGTATCCAAAGGCTACTCCATTCTCTCTTGATCAAAGTATTTCGTACGCTAAGATTGCGAGAGAGATCGTACGTTCAACTCCAAGGTTCCTACAATGCAATGGAACACCTATTGATGTGATTTTTGTGACCACACCAATGCAGAATAAAGTCGCCAACGGCTACCCTATTCTCTCTTGATCAAAGTATTCCGCATGCTAAGATTGCGAGAGAGTTCGTGCGTTCAACTCCAAGGTTCTTTCAATGTGAATAGTCTCAGTTGGCTCGATGTGATTTGCTAGTATTTCAAGGGGACTTATGAAATTGTTCAATAGTAGAGGAAGGGATTTTCATAATTCGACAGATTTATCAATGAAGCACAGATTTCCCATTCTAACCAGAAAGTACTAAATTTAAAGTGGTGCAAGGTTAAGAAGGCTCTAATCTACTCTAAGGCATGGGACATGGCGATCAATTCTCACAAGCTTCAACCAGGCTCTGCTTTGCCTTGCTTCGGACAGCCTCCACAGAACTGGTGCAATCTTTAGAGGAGTAGCTCAAGGTGTTCAAATCATAACTTAGCACGAAAATACCATCACAACGACTCATATAAGCATACAAATCATGATCGAAGTTAAGTACATGATATTCCAATTGACCACACAAGGCACATTCACCATCAGCGAATACACTTAGTGGTATGGATAGACGAAGTTTGCTCAAATTGAAGACCACATTCCACAATTACTAACATCTACGTACATGAAATGAAATTACACTACTCTACACTACTTGAAGTAGAAGGGATGAAGAAACCTCGCTAGCTATCCATAACAAAGACGGATTTCACCATCAATGAAAAGATCTTTTATTATGAAAGTTTTACACAACAATCTCTTGCAAAAGTTTTCAAAGGAAAACTTTCCTTCTTCAACTACACTATCAATCTATACTAAGCTACTTCTAAGTTGTCCCTCTACTCTATGTCTATCGTCTAACTCTAAGCTAATTCTGACTTCTAATCAGATACAAATGAGGGGGACTCCCCCTTTTATAGTTGGCCAAGTCCAGTGGACGGCTCAGATTACAATCGGCTGGATGGTCCAGATTGTGCCATCTCAGCCCTAAACAAGATTCACCCTAAAAACCGCCACCAAGAGGAGTGGGGTAATAAATGAGCCATTAATGTCCATCATTCGTCTAGAAGATTCCAACTTTGAAACGCGTTCACACTGTTCTTGATCTTCTTCTTGACTGCAAGTTGGATGATTCTGGTCACCACTGCTTCAAACAGCTTCAACTTCTGGCATGGTAGGCACGTTCTCTATCTGACTTCAAGGCTGCAACTTCCTTCTCATGCTTTGAAGGCTTCTCTCATCTTGAACTCAAACATCCAACACTTAGCCATTTCTTCCAAGTACTTGCTTCATGATTCCATGTCATTACCGTTTGGTCTCGACGTTCCTCCTGCAAAACAAGCAAGCAGAAGAGCATCAAAACACATCATAATATAAATTCTCTTTACTTACCTAATTTTCATGCTTCGATCTTTGAGGTTTGAGCGATCTCCGAAACATTTCTTTTATAGCTTTTCAACATTTGCATGCCAACTTGATGCCTTCATCCTAATACTTGAGTTCCACTTTAGCTTCACATTCTTCTCAGCACCCTTCAACTTCAAAAATTTATCTTCAGCAACTCATCCACTTTTGAAATTTTTCTTCAATAATTCAAGTTTCAGAAATTCTTCTTCAACAATTCATCCACTTCAGAAATTCTTCTTCAGTAATTCAAGTTTCAAAAATTCTCAAATTGTAGCCACAATGCGAATTAACTTGAGCTTCAGCAACTAACAATTCTTCTCCTTCTTCAAGTTGAACTTCTTTACCAACTCAGCCACAAACTTTCCTCTGCAATCTCAACCTCAAAGCTAGAGCCAAACTTCTTCAGCTGGTGGAAAAAAAGAATAAATTTTCAACCTATATAGGCAAGTCAAATTCTGGAAGAAAGCTAAGTTTAGCTAAGTCATTAAATCTCAACTACTTCACAATAGGAATTCGAATTTCCCTCCCTTTGGCAATTTTGACACTTGTCACTTGGCGGCTGGAATCTTGACTTTCTAAAAATTCAAAGGATTCATCTTGACTGGCGTACTTAGCACTTAAATTTATTTTCACTTCAAATTCACTCTTAAAGAAATTTAATTCACTAGCTGAAGCTCTGACAATTTAATTTTATTCACCTCTAACTCTAGAAAATTCATCTCATGAAGAATTTGATAAAAATCATCTAGGCAATCCATTTCAAATTCATCATCTAGGCATTTTACCTTCAAAAACACATTTTATTCACTTTGCCTTAGAGAAATTTTTAAATTTTTCTTAGGAAAATTCATTATTTCAAGTGCCGATCAAAATCTCCACCCTGGAAGTCTTGGCGAAGTGTAGAAGACAATAAAATCCATTCCTTGCCGAAGATCTTCAATACCTAGAAGAAAATTCCCCTCAAAACATGTTGAATTCATGTGTCTCCAAACGAAGGGGTACATTTAATTTTTTTGAATTTCAAACCTTAGAAAATGTATTTTCATCAAATTTAATCCATTTCTTCAACTCCAGGTGCATTTCCTTGCTCTGACTTGAAATTTTTTAATTATCCCTGTGAAGCTAACATTTTCTGACTTGATCTCCGGCAAATTCATTCGTGTCCGGGAAATTTCATCACTTCACCAGACTTAGGCGTTTTTCCTCTAGAGAGATGGAACTTTGATAACACTTAGAAAAATATTTAAAATCACTTAGCACTTCGAATTTGCCTTAGAAATTTTTTATTCACCTTCAATCACTCTGCCTGTGGTGAGGAAAATTTTATCAACTCACTTATCACAATTTTCTTTCAAGTGCCTAGAGTGCATCTTGTATGTCATGAAGAATGTATTTTTAATTTCAACACCTGGCATATTTCCCATCTCTTGGCATTATGAACTTTGGGCACAATTTGCATAGTGTAAAGGATAAGCCTCCAACGCCTAACAATATTCATCTCCCCTTAAGCGCACTTCACATTTAGAAGAGAATATTAGCCACGCCTTAGCCAACTTCACCCTTCATTCACCTAACCTTGAGCGCACTTTATATGCTGAGGTGGACAAACACCAACGCCTTGATAATATTCACCATTTCATTTCTAACATGGGCGCATATCACACTTGAAGAGGAACATTTTCAACTCTACCTTTGGCTTGTGTCTTTATGTGCTTTCAACGCCTTGTCTTCTTCCTCCTCAACACCTTGGGCGCATATCCAACTTGAAGGTGAATATTAAACTTCACCATGCCTAGCACACCTCACTTCACCTTCAACACCTTGGGCGCATTTCTCATGTTCAAGAGAATGAAAACTTTCAACATGACTCTTGAACTTCTTTGTTTTTTCTTCACATGGCCTTGCTTGGGCGCATCTAGCATGTAGAGGAGAATATCATTTCAAACGCCTTCCCTCCTTTGACTTGTTGACCTTTCAAACATGGGCGCGTTTGGCACTTGATGGAGGATAAAATCTTGTACTTAGAAAATATTTTGCATGTCTTGCTTCGAGGTGGGCGCATATTAGCATGTGTGAAGGATAAACTTTGTTGACCTTGTTATTCTGAGCTGGCCTTCTAAAAATAGCATATTTCTAAAGGTGGTTTGCTATTTATAGTTACTGCTTGTTTCTAATACCTCCACAACTCCAATTGACTTGAAATTTGAATGAAGCGTCTCACCATGTGACTTGCTTGTTGGCACTGGCGCATGCTGCTGACTTGCTATTTTTAGCCTGCTTCTGAAGTGACTTACTATAAATAGTAAGTGCTCCGTTTTCCTTCAAATTTTATCAACAGATAGCTTGGAAGACGCTGATTGCGGTGGTATACACCGGTTTTTGAAAATTCTGACTTTTTACCCCTCTTTTCGGGCCCTGAAGCTAGAAACCCTAATCCGTCCTGCATGTATATCAAACGATCTCCGTTTGTTCTCGTTTCTATTGCATTGCGATCAGCTCGTGATTCTGAAGTGCTGGGAGGCGACTGCCGGGATGCATCTGCTAAAAATAGTAAGTTCCTAAATGAGTGATCATCTCCGTTTGCATGTCACATCACTGGGAAGCTCTCAAAAAACCCATAAAGAATATGCAGACATGCAAAGAAAACCCTGACATGCAAACCCTAAAAATAGCCTCCAAAGACTAAATTCTGAAAGTCATTATCTCACTTTGCATGTTACACCATTGCGAAGGTCTCTGAAAACCTAGAAGGAATCATCTGACATGCATTGAAAAACTCTGCATCTAAACCTTGAAATCTGCTCTGGAAGCTGAACTGCTAAAAATAGTAAGTTGTTGGTTTCAGCTCAAATTTTGCTAGTGAGCAGCTAGATGTGTTCTGAATGTGGCGTGACTATCAGAATTTCAAAAATGCTGACGGAACACCCGAAATTGCACACTTACTAAAAATAGTAAGTTGCCAGAATCTAATGAAATTTCAGTGGAAGCTTGCTGGAAGCACATTGACCTCAATGTTAATCCCTGTTTTCAATTTATTCACTTTGCTTGACCATAAACTGGTTGGAAAGTTGAAAACACTAATTTTACCGACTTAGCCAAAATCTCACATTAGACAGGCACACCCCGAAAGACAAATAGCAGAAAAGGGACAAAAAGAGAGAGAGACAACAGGAAAACTAACTAAAATCAAGCCAAAAGTTCGAGACGAAGCAAAATTTAGGGGGTCCCCATTTGCAATGGGGCGATGTGTGGAAAAGGTCACAACAACACCCTTAGTTGGTTCGTTGTGATTTGTTTTTTTCACGAGGGGACTTACACAATTGTTCACAAGTACTTGGCAGCTGACATCAGATTAATGATAGAAGGGGATTTTCGTGTGTGATGCAAATGATTTGGCAATAAGGTACAAATTTCCTAAAAATAACCAGAAATATACTGAATTGAAATGAGTGTAGGGTTTTAGAAAGTCTAAGTTCTATCCTAAAGCAAGACATGGGATCAATTTCAGCAGACTTCAACTAGACTCTGCTTCGCCTCGTGTTGGATAGCTTAGACAAAGTCGGTGCAATCTTCAAGGGGGTAGCAAGGAGTGTTCAAGTCACAATTCAGCATAAAGACACCATCACAACGACGCATGCCAAGACGTGAATAATAACCAAAGTTAAGCTTATAAAGTGTTCCAGTCAACCACACAAGGCAAACTTGTCGTTAGCAAGCTGCTAGTGGTATGGATTAAACGAAACTACCTTGATCGAACACCACAATCCGCAACTAACATCTACTTGCATGAAATAAAATTTATTCTACTTTATGCTACTCTGAAAATGCTAAGTGATTCGGAAGGACGAAAAATCCATGCTAGCTACTCACAACAAAAGATGCAATCATCATCAATGAAAACCCTTTTTATAGAGCTAGTGTTCACAAACAAACTTTTACAAAGCATTCAATGAGAAAGCTTTCCTTCCTTTTCAAGCTATGCTAACAAACTAATGCTAAGCTATCTCTCTGCTCTATCAAAATGTGTACTCTCTAGTCCAGTCTAATGTCTAATGAGATACAAATGAGGGGGGATGCCCCTTTTATAGTTGGCCAAGTCTAATAGACGGCTTATAGTACAATCAAATGGAGGGCTCAGATTAAGCCACATCAGCCCTAACCCTAAAAACTAGCAGAATGAGGAGTGGTACAATAAATGAGCTAGAAGAGTCCCACTCACTCCCAAAATAGCAAAGGAAATCAATGCCCACTATCAATTATCTAGAAGGTCATCATCTAGAAAGGCGTTTCCATTCTCCTCCTTGGCTGCAAAATCAATGAATCTAGCCAGCACAACCTCAACCTCTTGAACTGAGATAGGTGGAATATGATCAAGCTGAAACTCCAATACCGTAACTGCCTGCCCATGTCAAGTACAAGACTTTATCCAAGCAACTAAAGCATCCTGAGTGTTCTGAATAATGCTGGAGAAAGTTGAGGTGTTCTCAAAGTCATTCTGAACAAAAGTATTCACCTCTGAAAAGAAAGGGGGCAGCCTACTCCTCAAACCATCAACATTCACCTCCTCAGAAGTTAGCCTCCTAGCAAATATAGCCTCCAATGTGTTCAGGACTCCATCGAGAATGTTCGTCATGTCCTTTCTGACCCTGGCCGAATCTGCCTATGCTACATCAAAGAATCCTCGGCCTGTAACAACTGAAAAGTACTAGTTGGTGAAGTCATATCTATCACCCTCCTGTATCACGCCTCCCTCAACCAAAGTATGTAAGGGAGTATGCATCTGTAGACACCTAAATTTGGACACTTCATTTATCCAAATTTACCGCTTTTCATTTAAACATCCCTTTATCCGCATTAATTAAGTAATATCACTATTATTTAATTAATACCTCTAAAGTTCTTCTAATCCCTAAGGTATCAAGTTAAATAATTAAATACCTTCCCCCTTTCATCAAATGAGTTAAATAAATATGACATTTATTTAATTCCTCACATGTCACATCCCTTAATCCTAATTATCCTCTTAATTCCATCATTAGGGATGTGCACATGCCTAATCCTTGATTATGATGTGTCACATCCTCCAATTTTTGTAAGTTGGCCTCTAATGTCTCTTAGCCACCTAACCTTCTTCTAATCTTTTATTAACTAGCCTAATCAACCTTCCAAGGAATTTTTAATTCCTTTCATCCTTCCAAGGAATATTAAATTCCTTTTTCTCTCCCCCATGTGATCTTTGACTTGTCACATCAAGTCACATGTGACAAGTACTTACCTTTTTAGGCACCTTGTCTTATCCAAGGTACTTTCTACCTCTCCCTTTGGAACCTTGTCTTATCCACAAGATTCCCCAATCATTGTGAATTTTAAATTCACTTTTATTCCTCCAAGGAATCTTCTCATCCCCCAAGGTACTTGCAAAGTACTTGTCCTTCTTCCACATCATGTACTGTCCTTCCACCTCATTTACGGGTGCTATCACAATAATGGGTTACACTTTTTGGGACATCCTGATTTTTGCCTGAAATCACATATTTTTAGAAAATACAATGATTTATGAATTTAGAGGTTCCATTTAAATTATTTTAATTAAAGAGGGATTGATCAAACCCCCTTATATCAAACCCCCTTGGATAAAACCTTGTTAGATTTAAACCATACCTATAATTAAGTCTCCTCTGCACGTATCAAAATGCTAATAAAAAATCACTTTTGATTTACCTTTTGGGTGATCAAATGAATTCATTTAAAATTTATGTTTTGTAAGTCTGCAGCCCTTATTATAAGCTTCCCAAAAAGTATAATTTTAACTATGTTTAATTTGATTATTATATTTATTTTTTATTTCTTGTGAATGAAGGATTTTCAATGAACATCAAGTTCTTTATTTCACACATACGAAAAAATAGAAAAATAGAGAAAAATGTTGGTGTAATTAAATGTCTTGTACCTTGTCTTACATCATGATTACACCTTAGTTAAGTTTACTTAGGGACCACATAGGAGGTTGTTGGAAATTTTCCACTTTTGGTAGACTTGACATTTCATTACCTCATCATTTCCACCTTTTGTGGACACATCATGTGATTATCTCTCCACCTTAAGTGGAGTGATAGCTCTTCATAGTTGTCTCATGTCATAAGATTACGACACTTGTCATAATCTTATGCCCTTCTATGTTCTCACCTTGGCTATTTAACCAAGGGCTCTCTCATTTGTAATTAATCATAATCATATCATATCGATGACATTGAATACAGTTTATTCTTGTCATATTCTTCTCTCTTTTTGTGCTTTCCATTTGATCCATAGATCTTGGGCGGCAGCCATAGCCAATTCTAACATGGTATCAGAGTGGGTTGGGTGCCATTGGAGCGTCTTTTTCTGAAGAGAGATCCTAGATCTGAGGAGGTTCCGTTCGTGGCTCTTTGTTGCAGGTTCATATCTGAGTTTGCTGGTGCAAATCTGAGCTCACCATTGTGTCCGAAAGGTTCGAAAAAGTCGATTTTTCCTTTTGTTTTGTCCAAATCGGACATACGAGGCCAAATCTATGAGAGTTTGAAGCTGCAGTGTGGTTGCCAGATCCAGAAGGTAGCTGCAATTTTGGAGCATTTTGGGTCAAATCCGACCCTGCCATCGTGTCCAGAAGGGCCAAAAACCCTAAGATTGACTATCAATTCATCCATTTTGGAGCAAGTCATCTGGTGAGGCAAAAAATTTTATACCTAAGAGCCGTACGGCCCCCAGGTCGACATCATTACCAGTCGGTACGATTTATTAAAAAATATATATATATATTTCTTGCGCTTTATATTTTTACAAAAAAATATTGAAAAATTTTGCAATTTTTTAAATAGAAAAGTTTTGATTTAAAAAATCAATAAAAAAAAATCAAAATTGTTTTAATTGCTGTGGAGTATAGGGTACAGTCCGCAGACTGTACCCTGTCTCCTCGTCGGTACCGGGCCGCTCACACATCTCCACGTGGCGGGCCCTCTTGTCTACTGGCGGCCTATCTCCTCCAACCAGTGCTCATCAGCGACAATCTATTCCATATATCCGGTGGTCGGTAAAAAATAAAAATCGACAGCCAATCAAATCTGAAGATTCCGAAAGAATATTCTGGGTATTCACAACATATTCCGGTAGTATAAGGAGATTCCGTCGTCCGGCCGACTCCAAGAATATTCCACCAGTGGAAGGCATATTCTTTTTTGACGTGCAGGAGGCCGTCAAATTTAATCGCCGGAAATGATGATGTCATCCTACATCAACAGTGCTTTAAAAATTTTCTACCCCCTCTCATTTGATTTTTCAGTTTTGAAGACAATTTTCAAATGCTCATAACTTGTGCTTAGTACCTCCAGTTTTCGAGCAATTTTTTTTTTTATTTGGGCTAATTTTTCATGCTCTACACATTGGTGCAATTAGTTTTTGGTTTTGGTGCCTGGTTTTTCTAGAAATTGCAGATTCTCACAGGTGTTGCTGCTTCGTCCTCATTTTGGAAACTTTGAGAGCTCATATCTTGCTCCTACGGTAATATTTTTGAGTGCAATTTTTTTTGAAAGTGCATGATTTTTCGTGTACTTCTTAGTGGTATGATCAGATTGATCTCATTTTGTACCAAAAATTATACTTGATACTGTGGCCTATTTTGGCATTTGTAAGCACTAAGATCAAGTCTAGTTTGTTGTTCTTAGCATCTAGCAACTGTAAACGCACTAAATACAAAGTGCCAAATTAGATATTGCTTGGGGGGTTTCTTGATTGAGTGATTTGGGGGGGGGGTCTCTTGGTGCATTGCTTTGATCTGTTTGCTTTTGCTCTCTCATTTTCATGGATCATTCTAAGGTCCCTTTGCTCACATCATATAATTATTCAACATGGCATCAAAATGCATGGAATATTCTAATGATAGAAGGTCACTCTCTATATGTTGAAAATAAGGTACCTGAACCTACAGATGATGAGAAAAAGTTAAAATGGATGATCAAACATGCCAAAGCTCTTGGGTGTCTTCGTAGACTAGTTTCTCAAGATTTGTTGTTCCAAATTGAATCATGTAAAAATTATCATGAAGCTTGGAAAAAATTGAAAACATTGTATGGTACAAAAGATGAAGTAAGAGGCTATCAAATTGATAATGATTTGATGACTCTTGATCCTAAGAACTTTGACAACATCCAGGACTACGTCACTAAGGTTAATGATTTAAAAGGGCAATGCAAAGCATGTGGAATTGATAAGAAGGACATGCAGTTGGTGTACAATACAATGAACAAACTTGGTCCTGATTATGCTTCTTTTGTTTCTAGCTTTCATACTCATAGATTGACTATGGGGTCTGCATATACTACACCTTCATTTGCATCATTTTCTGAGATGCTGATACATGAGCAGCAAAAGCTTATCTCAATGGGTCTCATCAAGACTACTAAATCTCAGGCATTGTTGGTTAATCAGGTGAAAGAATCGGAATCAGATAAGAAACAGAAGAAAACAAAGAATAATCAACATTCAGATCAAGTAAAACCACATTCAGATCAATCAAAGAAAAAATCTTCTTCAAAAGGAGAATCATCTAAGAAGGAGAGGCCTTTTTGTGCATATTGCAAGAAGGATGGACATGAAGAACACTATTGTTATAAGAAGGATATTGATGAGTTGAAGAATCTTCTCAAAAAGAATCACATTGATTTTCCTTCTAGAATGTCTGAATCTTCTTCTCCTTCTACTTCAAAACAGTCTAAAAAGGACAAAGGAAAAACATCGATATAAAGGACAAGCTCTTTGTGCTCATTCAAGTCCAAGATCAGGAAGATGGCTTCTAGATTCAGGAGCATCACATCATATGGCATCTTCACAGACTATCTTCTCTTCATTTCAGCCTTGTTCTATGTCTCCTATCTTGATGGGAAACAATACATACATGAGTGTAACAAGGAAGGGATCTATTAGCATTTGGGAAAACACTTTTCAGGATGTCTTGTGTATTCCTCATTTGACGAACGATCTAATTTCCATTTATCAGATTACACATGGTGGCGATGGGAGAACTATGGAGTTCACTCCTGATTCGGTTATCATTCGGGACTTGGAGACTAGAGAGATCATTGCTACTGGGGTGGTTGATCATTCATCTCGGTTGTATTCCTTTGCACAGTTTGCTTCTGATAGTGACTTTGTTCCTTCGACTGTTGATCATATGAACTATGATTCTGATGAGACATTTGGCTTCTTGAACTTGGGCATACTCACATTAGATCCAGTCCTTGAGCCATGCACTTCATCTCCTCCATCTACTGTTGTACTTGATGATACTTGTGTTGCTACAGTTTTGGCTCCTAGTGATTCAGTGCAGCAGGACATACATAGTCTTCCAGATATGGCTACTTTGGATGACTTCCTCACAGGTATTTTAGACTTGTTTGTGGAGTCTTATCTTGCGGATTTGGAGGACACCATTGATAGCATTCATCTTCTCTTTGATGAAGATGCACCTTCTTCAGTTGTTGTGAGGGAACACCTTAACCCTCTTGTTCATTCTCTACATGATCATTCTTTACAGATTGGTGTGAGTGTGGATACTTTTGGACAGCATTTGGAGGAGGCTTCTTTGTCTTTAGAGGGGATATCTTTGTCTTTGGATTATGTTCTACTTTCTTCTCTACTAGATGTTGGATTTTCCTCTTCAGAAGTGTGGCCTAGAATGCCTGTTTGGAGTGTGTCAGCTTTCGGCATCGACATGGAGACACTTGAGAATGCTTCAGAGACATCATCATACATCATACATTGTTCTTCCTACATACATCCTTGGTTTTGTTTCTTCCCAAGGGGAGGAACGTTGTTCGGCGAGATTGGATCATCTTCAACATTCAATGTCGAGCTTCTACCATCATTGCAGGAGACTCAACATTGAGGGGGGGCTACCTTGTCTCTCTTCTACTTCTCTCTTATTGGGGGGTCTTTTTCCTCACATGGTGTTTTTACCTTCTCATTCTTCATTGAGAGCATTTCACTTTTTGTATTTCATCTCTCCTTTGAGGGGGAGTTTTTCCCATGAGGTTTTCTCCCTTTCCTCGCTTGTGAGAGATTGCATTTGCATGTGTACATGGGTACCTAACATGGCCTAGTAGTCGGGACCCATCTTGCATTGTTTGCATTTGTGTACATTCTCCCTAAGTTGCACTTAAGGGGGGGTGTTGGTGTAATTAAATGTCTTGTACCTTGTCTTAGGTCATGATTACACCTTAGTTAAGTTTACTTAGGGACCACATAGGAGGTTGTTGGAGATTTTCCACTTTTGGTGGACTTGACATGTCATTACCTCATCATTTCCACCTTTTGTGGACACATCATGTGATTATCTCTCCACCTTAAGTGGAGTGATAGCTCTTCATAGTTGTCTCATGTCATAAGATTACGACACTTGTCATAATCTTATGCCCTTCTATGTTCTCACCTTGGCTATTTAACCAAGGGGTCTCTCATTTGTAATTAATCATAATCATATCATATCAATGACATTGAATACCGTTTATTCTTGTCATATTCTTCTCTCTCTTTTTGTGCTTTCCATTTGATCCATAGATCTTGGGTGGCAACCATAGCCAATTCTAACAAAAAAAAATTCTAAAAAATACATGTCCACTAGGTATTGATGTCCTTATTCCAACAAAAAAAGAATAAGTTAATTCAAATGAATACAAAAAAAGTTATGCAGGCCGAAGTACACCTATGTCCAAATTATAATTACACTGACTTGGAAAATTAATTAAAAAAAATATATGTAAGAAAAAAATATGAAAAAATATCCATTCCCTAGATATTGGTGTGAAAAATTAGTATTTTAAAAATTACAATTGTATCCTATCTATAAAAAAAAATTTGTAGGCCGAAATAAACATCACTTTTTAAAAATGCTGATTAGTAGAAAAAATAAGCTATTAAAAATTACATAAAATGATTCACAATTTATTTTTTAATTTAAAAAAAAAATATATAATTAGAATCTACACAAAATATCTAACAAATAATTAGTTTGATTCATCTTCAAAACCTTAATGGTTTAGCTACTATAGGTGTAAGAAAGTGAATGTCTGGTGAAAAATCTTGATTTTAATGTCAAGTTTGGCCAAAAACTGTAACCCATTATTGTGGGATCACCCTTACACATCATCACATTCTTAGCCACTTCACATGCCACATGTCAAGATGTGAGGGCTTGTGAGTCCTCAACTCACCATAGCCCTATTGATGTGTTTTTTGTGATCGCGCCAACATAGAATAAAGTTTCTGACAGATACTCTATCCTCTCTTGATCAAAGTTTTCCGCATGCTAAGATTGCAAGAAAGTTCATGCATTCAACTCCAAGGTTCCTTTATGCAGTGGATAGTCTCAGTTAGTTCGTTGTGATTTGCTGGTATTTCAACGGGACTTACGAAATTGTTCAACGGCGTAGAAAGGAATTCAAATGCTCGAAAGGTTTGTCTATAAAGTTCTTGTTTCCTAAACTAACCAGAAGGTATTGAATGTAAATGGTGTAGGGTTAAGAAGGCTCTATTCTACTCTAAGGCGTGGGACATGGAGATCAATTTTCACAAGCCTCAACCAGATTCTGCTTTGCCTCACTTCAGATAGCTTCCACAGAACTGGTGCAATCTTCAAAGGAGTAGCTCAAGGTGTTTAGATCACAACTTAGCATGAAAATACCATCATGACGACGCATATAAACATACAAATCATGATCGAAGTTAAGTACACAAGTTTCTAGTTGACCAACACAAGGCAAACTCACCATCAGCGAGCCCACTAGTGGTATGGATAGACGAACTTCGCTCAAATTGAAGACCACATTCCACAATTATCACC
This sequence comes from Sequoia sempervirens, assembly GCA_007258455.2. Lineage (NCBI taxonomy): Eukaryota > Viridiplantae > Streptophyta > Pinopsida > Cupressales > Cupressaceae > Sequoia > Sequoia sempervirens. Next base: position 82,687 of record VDFB02337460.1, read on the forward strand.
TATGTGCATGAAATGAAACTTATTCTACTTTAAGATTCTATTTGAATTGGAAGGACGAAGAAATATTGCTAGCTGCTCACAACAAAAGATGAAATCATCATCAATGAAAACTCTTTTTATTGAGAGAGTGTTCACAACAACTTCTTACAAAACATTCAATGAGAAAGTTTTCCTTCCTCTTCAATCTACACTATCAATCTATACTAAGCTATCTCTAAGTTGTCTCTCTATCTTCCTATCCCTAAGCTAACCTAATCCATTACAAATGAGGGGGGGATGCCCCTTTTATAGTTGGACAAGTCCAATGGACGGCTTAGATTCAATTACAATGAAGGACTCAGATTGAGCCACATAAACCCTAACCCTAAAAACTGCCATCAAGAAGAATGGGGTAATAAATGAGCCATTAATGTCCACCATCTTCTAGAAGATTCTTGTTTGTAGATGCGTTCACACTGTTCTTGTTTTTGACTGCAAACTGGATGAGTTTGATCATCCTTGCTTCAACTTCTTAAAAGGGTATGGCAGGCACGTCCTCGATCCGACTCCAAGGTGACAACTTCTTTCTCCTGATCGACGATGATTTTCCTCCTTGATGTTGCTCTTCAACTTTGAAGTACTTGCTTGGGTTTCCATTTTCTTCTCCATCCTTAGCTTTGAAAACATTTCTTCTTTGCCACTTGGGTTGGGCACATACTAGGTCTCAACACTTAGCCATTTCTTGCAACTTTTCTTCCTTCATGATTTTCTCATCTTGGACTATTTGCTTCATCACTTCAAGTCATCACCACCTGGTCTCGACGTTCCGCCTGCAAAACAAGCAAGGAGAAGAGCATCAAAACACTTCATAATATAAACTCACATTACTTACCTAATTTTCATGCTTTAACTTCCAAGGTTTGAGTGATCTCCGGATCTAATAGGATTCATTTTTTTTCTCTATCCAACTTTGCTTTCTTCATGATTTTCAACATCTGTAGGCTGGGGCATATGATTCCTGTGCATCATATTTCAATTCCTTAGACAAATTTCATCTTCCTCAAGGGTGTATTTAGGAGATGCATTTTTAAAATCATCTTTTGAAAGTGTTAGCTTCAACTGAATCTTTTTCAAGAAATTCACTTTTCTGGCTGAGGCGTTGACAACCTTGATTTTATTCATCTCTGGCTCAAGAAGATTATTTTCACAGAGAATTTGATCAAATTCACCTAGGCAATCAACTTCAGATTCATCATCCGAGGCATTTTATTTCAACAACACATTTTATTCTTTTTGTCTTAGAAAATTTTAAATTTTCCCCTTAGAAAATTCATCAATCCGGTGCCCATCAAAATCCTCATCCTGAAATTCTTGGCGAGCTGTTGAAGACTTTAAAATCCATTCCTTGTCGAAGATGTTCGATACCTAGAAGAAAATTCCCTTCAGAAAGCGTCGAATCCATGTGTCTCCAAACGAAGGGGTACATTTAATTTTTGAATTTTAATCCTTAGAAAAAATATTTTGCCAACAAATTTATTCACATCCTTCACCTCTGGGCGTATTTCACTAGGCCAACCTTCATTTCTTACTTCAAACTTCATGTTAGGCGCAAATGAGGGTGAGAGCTTCCATTTTTGAGGACTTAGTGAAATCATCTTTGCACTCTAGGCGTATAAAATCCCTTAAGGTTTGATTTTCCACACTTTGAACAATTTCAAGTTGCTTCTTGCTTGGGGGGTGCATTTGAAGCCTTAAGCTTTCAATTCTTCAGGGTGGGCGCATTTCACAATGTGAACTTCAAGTTCCAATTGCCTTAGAAACATTTTTTGTCCACTCCAAGTTTGGGCGGATATCACCCCTTCTACTTCTAATTTTGCTTTTTCCTTAGAGAAATTTTAAGACTTCCTTTTCCAATCAAGGGCGCATTTTGAATAGTAAGCTTTCAGTTTACAATACTTAGAAAATTCTCCACTCCCCTCTTGAGTTAAGGCGCATTTGCTAGGTGTTACTTTCAATTTTCAACCTTTAGAATATTTTCAACTCTCCTCCTTCAAGGCTGGGCACATTTAGGGGTGGCTACTCCAAGTTTCAACACTTTGAACATTTTCCAACTCTTCCTACAAGTTGGGCGCATATCAAGGGTGTAGCTTTTAGTTTCCAACACTTAATCAAATCATCAACCACTCCTCTTAGCTAAGGTGCATCAAAGGGGTCTTCCTTCAAATTTTCCATACTTAGACAATTTTAAGCCTCTTCTTCTAGTCAAGGTGCAAATGAGGGGGGGGGGAGCTTCAAATTTTCTATATTTAGGTTTTTCTCCAACTCCTCTCCAGTCAAAGGCGCATTTAAGGGGGTGTGCTTCAAATTTGAAGTACTTAGAAAAATTTCATGCCATCTTCAAGTAGCTAAGGCGCATATGAGGGTCCCACTTTAAGTTTACAACACTTAGAAAAATTTTCAAGGGTCTGTTGTGACCTTTTTCACACATCGCCCCATTGCAAATGGGGACCCCCCTAATTTTTGCTTCATTTCGAACTTTTGGCTTGATTTTAGTTTGTTTTGTTGTTGTCTCTCTTTTCTACTGTCTGTCTTTTTGGGATTGTGCCCGTCATTGAGTTTAAACGTGAAATTTGGCTAAATCTTAAAATTAGGGTTTGTACTTTCCCGCCAATCTGAGGTCAAGCAAGGTGAATAAATTGAAAACAGAGACTAACATTGTTGTTTGTATGCTTCCAGCAGGCTTTCACTAAAATTTCATCGGAGTACGGCTACTTACTATTTTTAGTAAGTGTGAAATTCAAAGCAGTTTCTCGACACTTTCGAAGTTTTAACAGTCACAATGCGTCCAGAACATGTCAAGCTGCTCACTGGCAAATTTTGAGCTGAAACGGACAACTTACTATTTTTAGCGGTCCGGCTTCCAGAGCAGATTTCAAGGCTTAAACAAAGAATTTTTCAATACATGTCTGCATATTCCTTCTGGGTTTTTCGAGACCTTTGCGATGGTGTAATGTGCAAAGCGAGATGATAACTTTCAGAATTCAGCCTTTCAAGGCTATTTTTAGGGTTTGCAAGTCAGGGTTTTCTTTGCATGTCGACATATTCTTTATGGGTTTTTCGAGAGTTTCGCAGTGATATGACATGCAAATGAAGATACTCACTTATTCGGCAACTTGTTATTTTTAGTAGATGCATCCCGACAGCCACCTCCCAACACTTCAGAATCACGAACGAATCGCAATGCAACAGAAACAAGGACAAACGGAGGTCATTTGATACGCATGCAAGACCAATTAGGGTTTCCAGCTTCGGGACCCAAAAAGAGGGGTAAAAAGTCAGAATTTTTGAAAACCAGTGTAAACCGCTGCGATCAACATCCTTCAAGCTATTTGTTGGTAAAATTTGAAGGCAAATGGAGCACTTACTATTTATAGTAAGTCATTTCAGAAACTGGCTAAAAATAGAAAGTCAGCTGCATGCGCCAGTGTCAACAGGCAAGCCACGTGGTGAGGAGCGCGTCATTCAAATTTCAAGTCAAACAGAGTTGTGGAAGTTTCAGAAGCAAGCAATTACTATAAATAATAAGCCACCTCCAGAAACATGCTATAAATAGCAGGTCAGCACAAGGCATCGGCAGGTACAAGTCAAGCATGTGATGAAGACCCTATGGCGCGAATTTTAGATCAAACGTAGTTGCGGAGGATGGAAAATCAGGCACTTACTATTTTTAGCAGGCTAGGGCAGAGAAATTAGGGTTTCCTAAATTCAAGGGAAAAACACGAGAACCATGTAGATTCAGCCTCCAGCCACAATCACCACACTTCAGGCAATCAACACGCAAAATTTGAAGACATTTTGAGCAATTGCTATTTTTAGCAGGTTGTGAAAAATAGCAGGTATAGACAGGCCTTAGGCATCAGTAGCGCAAAATCCAGCCTTTTGGAGCTTGAAATTAGCTTGAAATGCAAAATTTGAAGGACTTTCTAAAAATAGCAAATTAGGGCAAGCCAGGCGTTAGCATGAACGAATCACCCCAAATTTGGCAAGGGGCATGAAATTCACTAAAATTGATAAAGTTTCAAGTCCAGCCAGTGAAAAACGCCTTTAAAAGCTGAGGGTTGATGAAAATTTTCTAAACATCTTGAATGCGCCCTCAAGGTTGAAGAGGAGGTTTTGAAAATTTCTAAGTCCTCCAAATTTGAAGCTCAAGACTCAAAATGCGCCCTTGAGGTTAAAGCTTAATGAAATTTTCTCTAAGTCATCAAAATTCGAAGCTCAAGCCCCAAAATGCGCCTAAACTTGCATGTAGAGCTTCAAAATTTTCTAAGTATCAAAAAAATCGGAAGTAGGGGGTCCTAAATGCGCCCGAGCTTGAGAGGTGGCTTGAGTTTTTTTTCTAAGTCTGGAAAGTTGAAAGCTCCATGGTGAAATATGCCCTTGCAGTTGAAGATTGCTAAAGAGTTCACTAAGGCACAGATACTTGAAGTACACCCTCCCAAAAGTGCCCAAGGTAAAGAAGACTCCAAAAAAAATTCCAAGGCAAGAAAATTTGAAGGACCCTCCAAATGCGCCCCTGAAGAGAAGATGAAGGTTAAAATATTCTAAGTCTTGGCAACTAGAAGTTCCACCTCTTAAATGCACCCTTGACTAGTGGAGGGAGTTGGAGAATTTACTAAGTATTTCAAAATTGAAAGCATGACTTTTGAATGCGCCATTGGAGGTAAAGTGTTTGAAAGAATTGTGTGAATGTTCAAAATGGAAGTGCAAGGTATGAAATGCGCCTAGCTTGTGAAGGTGCAAGAAAAATATTTTAAGTTATGAAAAGTGGAACCTCCATGGTAGAAATGTGCCCTTGCATGTGAAGAGACTAAGTTGAAATCTCCAAATGCGCCTAGACTTGTGGAGAGTGATTGAAAAGTTTCTAAGTGTTTTAAATTTGAAGTGCACCCTCTAAAATGCGCCCAAGCTTGGAAGGATGACTAGGAAATTCTCTAAGTGTTGCAAATTGGAACCTCAGAGGGGGAAATGCGCCTTTGCCTGGAGGAGGTTAGAAAATTGTTTAAGTATTCAAAATTGGAAGTTCATGGTATAATTTGCGCCTTAGCTTGCAATGAGGGAGTTTGAAAAGTTTTCAAGGTTGGAAAATTCTTCTAAGGCACTAAAACTCAGAGTAAGAGGGGTGGAATGTGCCCAAGGAACTTGGAGTAAAAAGAAAACTTCAAAAAATTGCTAAGTGTGGGAAACTAAAGTTGAAAGTGGTATATGCGCCTTAACTTTGAAAGATGACTTCAAAAACGGCTAAGGCATTGAAACTCAAAGTAAATCATGCTATTTGCGCCTTAGCAAAAAAGGGTAACTTCCAAAATATTCTAAGTATTCAAAACTTGAAGTTGAGCCTACCTTTTGCGCCTTAAAAAGAGGAGAGCCACTTGGAAATTTCTTTAAGTTGTGATAATTTAAAGTCCATGATGCCAAATGCGCCTAAGGAGAGGGGAATGTGGAAGAATAATTGTAAGGCGTTGGAACTTAAAAGATATATATTCCTCATGAAGTATCAAGTGCGCCCAAGGCATAAGGTGGTGAATAAAATAAAAACATGTTGGGCGTTGGAATTCAGCTTCATAGGATTGATAGAAATTTTTGAGTCGGAGCAACAAAATTCTTAGGAGGATGAAGAAATGAAATAAATTTGATGAGAGAATATTTTTCTAAGGTTCAAAATTCAGAAAAATTAAATGAACCCGTTCGTTGCATACCCATGAATTTGATGCGTTCTGAGGAAAATTTTCTTCTGGGTATTTAAGATCTTCGACAAGGAGAGGGCTTTAAAGTCTTCCATAGTTCGTTGAGGCCTTCGAGATGGAGATCTTTGATGGGCACAGGATTGATGAGTTTTCCTAAGGGAAAATTTGAAAATTTTCCAAGGCAAGGGATTAAATGTGTTAAAAATGCCTTGGCGGATGAATTTGAAATTGGTGCCTAGATGATTTTGATTGAGTTCCTAATGAAAGCTTTTATTTCTCGAGCCTGAGTCGGATGAAATATCAGATGCCCAGGTAGAATGCAAGACGGGTTGGAAATTTGGCTAAGGCATGAAGAATTTGAACGCGAAGTTGGCTAGTGAAGACGATGAGCCCTTGGAGATCAAAGCGTGAAAATCAGGTAAGTAAGCTGAGTTTTTTTTTTTTATGAAGTGTTCTAATAATCTCCTCCTTGCTTGTTTTGCAGGAGGAACGTTGAGACTAAGTGGTGATGACTTAGAGTGATGAAGCAAGTGATTCAAGATGACATCTCAACCTCGAAGGAAGAAAGTTGCAAGAAAATGGCTAAGTGTTGAGACTTAGTATAACTCAAGTGACAAAGAGGAAGTTGAAGAACAATGTCAAGAAGATCGAGAATAGTGTGAACGCGTCTACAAACGGGAATCTTCTAGAAGATGGTGGCCATTAATTGCTCATTTATTGCCCCACTCTCCATTATGGTGGTTTTTAGGGCGAATCTTGTTTAGGGTTGAGGTGGCACAATCTGGGCCATCCAGCCGATTGTAATTTGAGCCGTCTGTTGGACTTGGCCAACTATATAAAGGGGGAGTCCCCCTCATTTGTACTCATTAGAATAGAGATTGAATGAGACAGTAGAATTAGAGTAGAAGTTAGAATAGAGAGACAAATTAGAAGTAGCTTAGTATAGATTGATAGAGTAATTGAAGAAGAAGGAAAGTTTTTCCTTAAAACTTTGTAAGAAATTGTTGTGAACACTCTCCCAATAAAAATAATTTTCATTGATGATGAATTTCGTCTTTTGTTGTGAGTAGCTAGCAAGGTTTCTTCGTCCTTCTGATTCGAGTAGTGACTTAAAGTAGAATAAGTTTCATGCAAGCAGTAGATAGTAATTGTGGAATGTGGTCTTCAATTTGAGCAAACTTTGTCTATCCATACCACTAGTGTGTTTGTTGATGGTGAATGCGCCTTGTGTGGTCAACTGGAATATCATGTACTTAACTTCAATCATGATTTGTGTGTTTATATGTGTCATTGTGATGGTATTTTCATGCTAAGTTGTGATCTGAACACCTTGAGCTACTCCTTTGAAGATTGCACCAGTTCTGTGGAAGCTGTCCGAAGCGAGGCAAAGAAGAGCCTGGTTGAAGCTTGTGAGAATTGATCGCCATGTCCACGCCTTAGAGTAGATTAGAGCCTTCTTAACCCTACACCACTTTCAATTCAGTACTTTCTGATTTGAATAGGAAACCCGCGCTTCATAGACAAATCTTTCGAGTGTTTGTATTCCTTTCTCCGCTGCTAAACAATTCTGTAAGTCCCCTTGAAATACTAGCAAATCACATTGAGCCAACTGAGCCTATTCGCACTGAAAGAACCTTGGAGTTGAACACACAAACTTTCTTGCAATCTTAGCATGCGGAATACTTTGATCAAGAGAGAATAGGGAAGCCGTTGGCGACTTTATTCTGTGTTGGTGCGGTCATGAAAAACACATCAACAGGGTCCCTCTTCTTCTTAAGGCGCATTTTGACCTGTGAGTTCAAGTTTTAATGCCTTAGTCAAATTTTTATCCTCCAGCTTGTTCTTGGGCGCATATGAGGTATCAAGCTTCAAATTTACCAGACTTAGTGAATTTTTCATGGCTCTTCAAGCTTCTAGGGCAGATTTTGATGCTGGAGCTTTCATTTTATTAGACTTGGATGAATTTCAAAGCTTTCGTCTGATTTGAAGTGGTTTGTTCACGTTGCCCTTAGCTTGCCCTAGCTTTCTATTTTTAGAAAGTTTCTCAAATTTTGCATTTTAAGTTGACTTCTAGCTCCAAAAAGCTTGATTTTCACTTTATCTCGAACCTCGTGATGTGATTGAGCTGCTGGCGTCTGATGCCTGCCTATACCTACTATTTTTAGCAACTTACTAAAAATAGTAATTGCTCAGAATGTGCTCAAACTTGCGTGCTGATTGCCTGAAGGATCTCGATCGTGGCTGGATGTTGCTTTTGTGTAACTGTCGTGTTTCGTCCTACATTTTAGGAAACCCTAATTCCTTTGCACAGGCTTGCTAAAAATAGTAAGTGCTTATTTTTGAATCCCTGCAACTCTGTTTGACTTGAAATTCGCGCCATGGGGTCCTCATCAATTGCTTGACCTGCCCACGTTGCCATCTCATACTGACTTGCTATTTATAGCATGTTTCTGGAGGTGGTTTACTATTTATAGCAACTGCTTGATTTCATGACCTCCACAACTCTGATTGACTTGAAATTTGAATGACGTGACCCTCATCGGTAGACTTGCCCGTTCACACTGGCGCCTACTACTGACTTACTATTTATAGCCTGTTTCTGGAACACCTTACTATAAATAGTAAGTGCTCCGATTGCCTTCAAATTTTACTGGTGGATAGCTTGAAAGATGCTGATCGCAGTGGGATACACTGGTTTTCAAAAATTCTGACATTTTATCCCTCATTTTGGGTCCCAAAGCTGGAAACCCTAATTTGACTTGCATGTCTATCAAATGACCTCCATTTAACTTCGTTTCTGTTGCACTTCGCCCTATTTGTTATTCTAATGCGCTGGGCAGCTGCCAGAATGAACCTGCTAAAAATAGTAAGTCTTTGAAAAGTGATCATCTTGTCTTGCATGTCACATCACTGCATAGCTCTTGAAAAACCCATAAAGAATAACCTGACATGCGCTAAAAAATCTGACATGCAAACCCTAAAAATAGCCTCTGAATTGGCAGTTAGCTTCAGTGGTTCAATAGATTCATTGGCTGAATAGGTCTTTGGATATGGTTTCGTTTGTCTGCATCTTAAGGGAGTGGAACAGTGTTGTTGATTGTCTAGAAAAATGGGCCTTTGAGCATAGGGATAATTAGAATGTTGGTGAGTGGGAGAAACTTCCCCTAGATTGCTCACATTAGTTGAAGATGTTGATTCAAAAGGATATTCATGGGTAAGGGGGAGTGTTGGAGGAGTCATGGGTGGTAGTTTCTTTTTGTGCTTTGCTATTGTACTGCAGGGTGGACCTTTCTGACTCTTGCTAGTTGAGATTGGTTTCTATACTTGTTTTGTTGTTTCTTTGATTAAATAAATTTTTAGCCCCCCAAAAAAAGAAGATTAAACAATAAAACCATAACAATAGTTAGCTAACCATTGATTCATTATATAAATAAACATTTTAAAAGCATAAATTTAAAACCCTTAAAATAACGTTTAATAACTTACCAACCCTAGTACTAAGATCTTGCATTATTAATGCGAATTTATAGCCTTAAAACAATAAAAAAGCATTTTGAACTTTTTAAACTCCAAAATTTGATTTAAAAAAAACAATGCAATGAAAATTTGATATTCCTATTGCTTCAACCAAATTCAAAAAACTGAAACAACACTCAAAAATCTGAACTATGGTGAAGTTTCTTAGCTTTATCTTGAACTTGAAGACTTAACAAATGATTTCAATAATTGATTGACAAAGAAGATTGAAGTATTGCTCTTCTTCCTCTTCCACTTCCACTTCCTCCATGCTCCTACTCTTCCTCCTGCTATATCTCAATGCAAATGGAAAATACTTGCAACTTGATATTGATTTCAACTAAAGTGAGCTAGGTTATTTATAGATTTTTTGGGGGCTATGATGTGTTGGCAGGCCTCAATTACACTTTCAAATTAGGGTTATATTTTTTTAACTACTTTTTTGAATGTTTGAATGAGTGGAGCACTATGGGGATTCCCTAGCATCCTTGGAACAGTCGAGAGATGTGCATGTGTCCTAAGGACATTGGGATTTCCCCAACATCCCCTATAGAGGGGGATGCACTTGAAACATCCCTTGTCTTAGCAGCAGTGGGAGAACATTTGTCCCTATCCCTAAGTACCCAAAACCTCCTAGAAAATTAGTTTTTTAGGGAAAAACAATAAACGTTTACATTATTTCCATTTGGGATCTTATTGAAGGGTTCTTTTTCTAAAATTCTATTATTACAAATTTCCATCCTTGTTACACAAAATAAATCATGACCAGTTGTTAGCAAAGTGCAACTAAGGCTCCAAGGTCTTGTACTACTGGATTCATGGATTTAATGCTTATAATTAATAAGCATGCAAAAACTATTGTGGGTAGAATTTCTTTGCCTACAAGCTATTATCTAATCATTCAAGCAAACTTCATCTATAACTAAACAGTCCGCTTTTTTGCACATGTTTAAACAATTGCATCTATGTCTAGGTCAACTTGTCCAAGACTATCGCCAAGCAACAAGGATAAAAATAGTTTATGAAAATCCCATCTACTACTTGCTTCAAATGTCAAGACAAGGCACAAAATCAAGATCTTTCTTTGACAAGAAAGGAAAGTAAAAAATGCCATGAGTGCAAACCAATGCAATAGCCAAGGGAATAGGATGATGTTTTAGTGAAAGCAGAACATAAATTATTTATTTTCTCCATCCTTAGTAAAATATTTAAGCCTTTGTAAATTGTAATAGCCTGAATTTTTGTTTGTTTTGATCATACTGCTTAAGGAATCAGCCACTTGACTAAGTGAAAAATGAGAGAGGACACCGTGCCTTCTTCCTCCTAAAGAGAGAATATATATCGGTCCATTAGATGTGACCATAGTCACCAAGTTTGAAAATTTTGATTCATTCAATAGGTAAAAAGAATGGAAATCTAGATCAATAAAATTTCTACAACAAAAAATATCCAAACTAAATTGGAAAATCTAGCTTGTCTAAAAAATATGTACCAAATCCACCTAGATTTGTTAACTATTGTTGTGACAAACAAATAAGCAAGAAATGCAATCCATGATCTAGTTCGTCTTAGTATTTGGGAACCAAA